>JAFBJQ010000018.1:0-43269 GCA_016785345.1 Trinectes maculatus
AACTTTAGCTTCAGAGATTTGGACATATTTGTAGCCAACAGGATCTGTAAGCATAGTGATTCGTAAACGGTTCATTTCTTTTTCTCGTGGTAGAAAAGTACAAGAATTTCAATCGTTACAGCAGATTAAAATGATTTCACCATGACACAGATTTGTTAGACACTGGTTCTCATATAAATCAAATCAGATACTGGTGCACGGAAAGTTGGACTAAAGACGTGAAAGGGTTTGCTCAGCAAAATCTTCGAAATGATGTATTTTATGTTTCTCAACAAAACTGCGTGTTTGTGTGTGTGTGTGTGTGTGTGTGTGTGTGTGTGTGTGTATCCTGTAGACCCAGAGACCCAGAGCTCTAGTTTTGGAAGGGCACTTCCCTTTCCTCTCCTTTTCCCCACATCATTTAAGTTGCCAACGTCTCGGCAAAGATGAGCTCCCAGTGAGCTGTGGGCACCTTTGGTAAACTCTTTGAATGAAATGACAGAGTAGTATGGGAGTGGAGTCGACGGTTAACAACTTTGCAAGCTGCCGATATGCACTGCATCTCACTAGGAAAGTGGTAGTGACCGCAATGAGGCATGGCGACCTTTTATTTGATTTGGATCTTCTTTTTTTGTGTGTGTGTGTGTGTGTGTGTGTGCGTGTGTGTGTGTGTGTCAGAATTAATGCCTCTCTATCTAAATTTAAATTTAGCCACTTTGAGGTTTAATGTAAACGGTTACTTAGTTTCACAGGCTGTTTCTGGATCAACCCGTGCTGCATATGGCAAAAGTAACAGTGCATAAACATGTAATTAGGAGCGGAGATGGCCTGTATGGGAAACAGTACTGACTCAGTACACTATGTAGTCATCCTTATTCTCTCTTCATGCGCATCCTGGTGACGAAATGGGTGGTATTTCTGGTAAGGGTCTTCTGGAACCATCCAAACATCCTAAATATGCCACTGCTGCGCTCCAGATGTGACTTAATGCTCCTCCAGTGGCATTAATGAGCTCTGGGGTTGACAAGGGGTTCCCCCACTCTGTTTTCCACATTACCCTTGTACTGTATACTGTATGTATATTTGTACGTTTGTATATGTATCTGCACAGTTCACATCTGTGTTTCTAACAGCGTGTGATGAGAAAATTGAACATTTGTCAATAGTTTTTCTATTGTTCTTTTTGTAGTCGTATGATATTCCTCTAACCCTAAATGCCTTTTATATATTTTCATCTTGTTGTGAATTAAGCACACCTCCTGTATGTTTTTGCCAGAGTACAGGGGGTCCCCGAGTTACGACGGAGATCCGTTCCTGAGAATGTGTCGCAACCGAATTTCGACGCAAGTCGGAACATACATTCATTGTGCCATTGTGCATACATTGTGCCGCTAGATGTCGCTATAACACCACCCTACAATAAGAGTTTACTATGGTGAATTGCCTTTTGTCACTGTAGGGGTTGATATCGCGAGAGTAATGAGCATTTCCTTTAGATTTCTGATATCAACCATGTAGACCCTGTGTTGTGAATAAACCTACGGTATTGCCACGATCCCGAACGCATCTGTGTCCGTGTGCATATCCGTACCGGCTGCCGCTGCACCACCACTCCCCCCGCCGGCCGGCCGGCCGGCCATTTCACATAAGTAAACACAGCTGTGGAGGTGCTGGAGAGCCGGCAGGCGCGCTGAAAGACAGAGAGAGCGCTCACCAACTAGTTCCCGTGTGAAGTCTGTACGTATTTACGGGGCAAACCGCTTAAGCCGAAACAAGGAAGTTCACGGGAGATGTGTCGTAACCACGAAAACAACGTAATTCGCGACCGTCGTAACTCGAGGACCCCCTGTATAAGGAATATAACCACGTCTTGGTTCATTTAAGAACCAAAGCCCTAATTTCTGAGATAGAGATATTTATAGATAAAACAAATAAAGGTGTTATCAGCCAATATTCATTTATGACAGAAACTACTAAAACAACTATAAACATCTTGACGAGGCATTATTATTAACATGTTGGCAAAAAGTCCTCATCACATCCAGCTGACAAACAGCAGTGTTACATCGACTTGGAGCTGAGAATCTGGACAGCTTATGAGAGACGTTTAATGATAATCCTTTTTGAACTGGTGAAAGTCTCCAAATCTTAAAGCCTACAGTTGCTTTCTGGTGCCAACACCAACAAACCATTTGCCGCACAAGCACAACAATGCGATGAAAGACTTTTTTCAACTTAATTTTTAATTATTTATTTGTTTTCAATTTTTTCCGACAAAATTTTGCCCCTTAGCTGCAATGGTGTCTGAGCGAAAGGAGAAAATAATTGTAGGCTGACGTACCGAAATCAGCAGGGACGAGTGGAAAGCGAGGGACTAAAGATAGCGTGTTTGAACTGGGAAGTGACAGTCACTAAGATTCAACGTTTTAATAAACCCAATAGGCCACTAAGAGGCACTTAGAGCTTTGTGAATGGAAGGACTGAAAGTGGACATCCTGGCTCAGTGCTGAGTGCAATTACAGGGACCCGGAGACAAAAATCATGGTTGGAAGCTTGACCAACCTGAGGCAAACTGTAATTCAGTCTAGCAACCGAAGGCCCTCACTGTATCTTACTGGATTGTCTTTTCTTTTTTCAGTCTGACAAGATCTCACCCAAGTCATTATAGAACGGCAGAACGGCTGCCTGCATGTGAAAAATAACTCAAGCCAGACACTCCGAGTTTGCACTCATTTTCGGATTTATTTTAGGAGCAGGTAATGACTTACTTTAAAGCCATTTATTTTAATCAAAGCTGAGTAAACGCTATAATGACCAGCACTTTTCACTTTACTGTACCTCCCACATTAGCTTCTAGTCAGCAGCTTTTTCAGCCAATGCATTGCATTGCAGTCTTTCTATCCCAGCAGCTCAAGTAGATCCTTCATTTTCTCACACTTCTATTATAATGATATGTTGCACGTATTTTTCAGCCTACCAGGACTGCAGACTACTGACAAAAGGTAGCAACAGATAATGAGTTCAAGTTAAAAGGCAGATATAGTTGAATAAATAAAGTGGAGAATAAAAACTAAGACAACTCGTTTTTTTCTTTCATCTTTGCTCGAGTTTGTAATGAATCATGAGAATTAAGAGAAAAGAGTGATTGCATAATACTGCTACAGTTGTCATGGATGTGTAAGCTTATTTTTATTGACTTATGCATTTATAAACGTTTATCAACTGGGGCTGCGCGATCCCTTAGGGGTCCGTGGATGTACTGCAGAGGGTCAGCGGAAATGTTTCATCTGAGGCTTTTTTTTTCTTCAGTGTAAAAAAAAATCCTACAAAAATATAAATAAAATGTATATACTTACTCCTGTTACTTATAATTCTATTTGCATATGTGTGGGGAAGTTTAGTTTATTGATTATTGAAGATCACCGTCTTATAATGTAGCTATTGTTGTTTTCCAACTACAATGCTTCAGTTACTGGTTCATACTGTACATGGACCCTATGGCAGTATCCAGTCCTGGATGGTTCATGGTACATGAGTTACTAGCACTAGAGTTGTCAAATTTAAAATTTACTATGTACAAGAGCAAGACCCTATTTAAAGCAGTTTGAAGACTTGTTTTCCAGCAGGTGGCACTGTCAAAATATCCAATCAGTACAAGAGGAGAAAGTGCGTGGAAGTATTTTTGGGCTCCTATAAGGAGGATGAAAGGAATTACCACTGTTGATAAGGATGTTTGCTGACGTTGTAAAAAGCTGTTCCCTTACCCCACAACCACAAGTGCTATATCTTATTCAGACAGTTTTATAGTGTTACAATGTGAAATCTTCTCTTTTTATGTTCAAAAACCCACATCTTTCATAAACACTTCCCAAATGCTTTGACCATCTGCTGCTACCCTGCAAACGTATCCAGTGCACAAGATTTATTTGTCCCTTTTCCTGTTCGTGTCCCTCGTCCCCCAGTGTCATTGAAAGGCACAGCAGATGCAGACTAGTTGCTGACTGACTGGAGGTGGTGTTAGTGGTGAGAAAAGGTGTTGGAGGCCAAACCCAGTGTCTTTAACAGCTCCAGCTCTATTATATTTATGTTTTTTCTGGAAGAAGCGCTGGTGTTTACCAAATTACGCAGAGCTCGAAATAATTATGGTGCGTGTCTAAAATAGAATGAGCAATGCTGGCAACTCCTGCAGACATCCTAGCACACTCGTATATGTATTTTTGAGACGCAGTGGAACCTGAAAGTGAGACACTGAAGGGAAAGCATGATGGGATTGAATCTCTGGTAGAGGGGTGTAGCCACATTGACCTGTCATGTGACATACACTATGTCATCTGACAGTGTTGGGGTTGGGGTTCCTGATTTTGCCAGCTGAATCTAAGGTAATGATTCCTCTGATTTCAATAAATTAAAAATAAATTGTATGTCTGTCAGAAAAATATCAAAATCGTGGCAAGAAAATATCTTAAATAACTAAGATGGCTTTCATTTTGTTAAGTTCCAAAACTAAGGTAACTAGATGGAATTGCTGTAACACTTGGTACTGGTAGACAAGACCATCTGGCAAATAGTGGAGGAGGGGAGTGTATGCAGAGGAAAACAGGAGGGCAGGAAATGAAGAAACCTGAAACGAGAGACAATGTGAGATTTCAAAATAAAAGAGGAAGAGAAGAATAAAAAAGCCAAGGAACGAAAAAGATGTCCTTGTCTCCTGACAGTAGATCTTCTCATCTAACACTTGTGGCTCTTCCCCCATTTTTCCAATGGAATCTGTGTTTTCTTTTCAAAACTTGACATTAAGTGAAACAGTGGTGGACATAAAATCTTGATTATTGGATGTAACTGATACATATATGCATATAATGAAGTATTAATTTACATTTTGGCTTATTTATTTCATGTCTGAATTTTAGTTTCTGGCCTTATTTGAGAAATCAGGGTTTTTGATTTGATTTGACCTGACTTTTTCCATCTGAATCCAGATTTGGAAACAACAGAGCAACTTTTTACTTAAACGAACCACTAACTAAAATATTAGGTGTGGTAAAAAAAGAGTTGTCGTTGTACAAAGTTATAGTACTTATGTTTTTCAGCAGTGATTCAATTTCAAATGAATAATTTAAAACGATTGTGTCAATAAACTGGCTGCATGGTTGTTGTCTGCACATTATATTCTCTAAAAACCACAGCAACCAGCTTTGTCCATTTGTCTGTCTGTGTCTCTGAGACAAAGAGAGAGAGAGGAGAGCGATGGAGGGGGAAAGGGGATTTCCACTATTTGCAACTAACTGACCAATTATAATCTTGTTTGGTAACTGTAACAAGTCACCCCTACTATTATATAATTAAGGGTTTATGAATAATATTGACTTCAGTTGACATTTGCCATGGCAGACTGAACCTCATAGAGGTAGAATTAAACTAGAATTCTCATAACCACAAAAGGTTACACCCAAGCACTTTACCTGTGGAAAGTACAGGGGGTCCTCGTGTTACGAGGGAGATCCGTTCCTGAGAATGTGTCGTAACCGAATTTCGACGTTAGTTGGAACATACATTCATATGTATGTATTTGTATGTTGATAATAAGTTGTGCCACTAGATGTCGCTATAACACCACCCTACAATAAGAGTTTATGGTGGTGAATTGCCTTTTGTCACTGTAGGGGTTGGTATCGCGAGTGTAATGAGAATTTCCTTTAGATTTCTGATATCAACCGTGTAGACCCTGTGTTGTGACTAAACCTACGGTATCACCACGATCCCGAACCCATCTGTGTCCGTGTGCATCTCCTTACCGGCTGCCCCCCCCCCCCCCCCCCCGTGTGCATCTCCTTACCGGCTGCTGCTGCAACCCCGCCAGCTGTCCATTTCACATAAATAAACACAAGGCAGAGTAGCCTAGCTGTGCTGTGGAGGTGTTGGAGAGCCGGCAGGCGCGTTGAGAGACAGAGAGAGTGCTCACCAACAAGTTCCCGTGCGAAGTCTGTACGTATTTACGGGGCAAACCGCTTAAGCCGAAACAAGGAAGTTCAGGGGAGATGTGTCGTAACCACGAAAACAATGTAACTCGCGACCGACGTAACACGAGGATCCCCTGTATATGCATTTTTGATTAGCTTACTATGAATTACCCTCAGGTGCTGGAATGCAGATATGCCATTTGAGAGGTCTTAATGATATTTTGAACCTAGTGCTTATCAGCGCTGGTGGCCTCTATTCTCACTATACTGGAATCCGCACTGGATTTCCCTCGGCGAGCTGCTCTCCTGGCTCAGGTCTGTTGTTTTTGTCGGTTTCGATTTTATTTTAGGTGTTGGGCTGGGAAATATCCCTGAGAACCATTCTTAGTACAGTGGGAAGAATGTGAAGGAACTTAAGAGGCCAGTCGCCATCCCCCTCCAGAGAAACCGAACATCACTCAGTGGAAATGAATAAGGAGCAAGTCCTGAATAGTATTTATCTCACGAGCAGTCTAAATATCTTTGTTTTCATTCCTACCACAGCTGATGACTAGATAGTATAAGTGCACAAGGATCTGAGTGTAGTAAAACTTAGTATACCCATTAGAGTAACATAAATACGATTTAATATGGCCTTCCTGTGTAATTATGAATCGAGGATAAATTGTGTTTTTGTTTTGTTTTTTTTTTAGACTTCACCATCTGGATTTAATTGTGATGTGTACAATTTCAGTTTTATCTGAATTGTGAAATATCTGTTGCTTTTGGCTACAGGCACATGAGACACATGAAAAGGAGCACAGTGCAGCTGAGGAAGAGGGATAGTGCAAAGCTCACGCACTGTAATCTAAATGTTTCTGCTCTCCCATAAATGGGGGTAGGGAGGTGTCATATCCTCAGACGTCAGTGCTGGGCATTTATATATATCGCAGAGTCAAAGTCAGCCTTCATTAACTGCTCCATGGAGTTCCTGACCGATCTCTCTCTCCCAGAACTCTATCATAAGTGTGTCTTTGTTGTGCTTCGAGACTATACAGATGGCGATTACTGGGGGGTCACACTTTCAGTCTGTTTTCAAAAGCATTCATGCTTTTGCAATTGGCTGTTGGTAAAATGGAAAGAGATGGAGGTATTTATTTGAAGGGTGAAAAAAAGCTGCGATAAAACAGTGTTCTGTTTTAATGGTGCAAATCATCAACAATATTATGGACTGATTTGAATCAGCTCTTGATACCATTCGTGACCAGAAGACCACTGGTTGACCTCGGCCTGCCCTCTTCTATGATATATAATGACTGGGAGGACGTAAAAGCCACATTTTCGGAGACCTTGAAGCGAGCAAAATAAAACACATTTTTGTAAACACATGCTTCGAGAGCACTGTTGTGATGCTGGCTTGATGGAAAATACCAAAATACCTGCTGTCTAGACTGATCGATGGCAGTGGAAATATTCAGCCTATGGCTGGAAACCAATCATTAGCAGTGTTTTATTAGTAATGTGCACATATGCGATTGGGACTGGGACAGTGTGAAAGTATCTCAGAGGAAAGGTGGAGCAATGCCTAATTGTCCCTGTAAACTGGGGAAGGGGGGGGGCAGCCATGGTGAAGCGACATGTGCACTGGTTTTATGGTAATCCAGCAAACCAAAATAAGACAGCTTTAAAGTGAGTAGTTTCATTTCAAACATGGTATTAAGCTGCAAAAATACCGAAATGTCCTCATCAAATCCACCACGTCTCCAACCACTCATTCACCTCGGTGTCCACTGCTAAATTGACTGCTGAATTGGTTAGCTCCATGCAGTGTGATTGTTTTTAGCTGCCCGTGTCTGATAGGCTGCTCCCTGGATGCCGCGGAGCCCATTTTAACCATAAAGCTGTGGTTTGCCTCCACCACTATAAACCCCTTTGCAACTTTGCAACTTTGCAACCATTTCCCAAAATCCATAAACAGTATAATCACTTGAAACTTGGTTATTCATTTGTTTGTCACAGTAGGCATTTTTGTATACATCAAACACACATTGTTGAATCGCATGACGTCATCAAGAAGTGAATATATCGCAGCTGTTATCTAGCTTTAATGTAGTGGCAGATCTACCACATTTAAACCCATTAGCGTTATGGCTTATTGGTGTATACAGTAAATATATCCCTTGTATGTTGACATAGCAACTGTATCCATGTGTTCTTGGCCTTGTAAAGATGTCAGTTAGGTGATTACATCATCCATGCTACAAATCTTTGGCCTAAATTTGTCTGGAAAGATTGATGTTTTTGTTTACAGTCAAAACAGGCCCAAACCACTGGTACAATAAAATATAAATGTTTTCTTTACGACATGCATAAAGCAAAAAGGCCAGTAAATTACAAACTCTAAAAAGGGACAGCAATTTGGTACCTGTCGAGGTGCAGATAGCTTTCATTTTATTTTCTACTGTTAAAGTAAGCACTTCATTAAGGGCACCATGTAAATACAGGTGCAGCTCAATACATTAGAATAACATGGTAAAGTTCATTCACTAATTCAATTCAAAAAGTGAAACGCTCATGTATCATAGATTCATTTTACTAATATTTAGTGGAATATTTCATGCCTGCTTAGAGTGTGACACAGATTCATCATGAGAATCATGATTCATGTCAAAAATGTAACAAATAAAGGCTTCAAATAATCCAAAAAACATTTTGTGTGTAATAAATCTATGATATATGAGAGTTTCACCTTTTGTTTTTGAAATCAGTTTTAGATTCTTATCTCTGTTACATGGAACATGATCATGATGTGAATGTGATTTGATGTTTTGGGTGAATTAGTCCTTTTAAAAGAGAAAGACAAAGTATTGAACTTTACATCAGTTTTATGAACTGTGAGTCTGTTATAGTTTAATGCATTTTGTTGTTGCTGGTTTACTGATTATTGTTTGTTCAGTAAATGCAACAATTACCTTCACCCCTCATGTCCCTGTCTCTGAGGACATGACTACATGTAAACATTACACCGCCACAGTTGCGATATGAATGCAGCTTCTACACTATCAATGTGTTTTCTTGTACTAAATGATCTGTTTGCCGTTTGAGTCCCTCTAAACAGTTTCTCCGTGTTTTTGTCAAAAATGTATACAGAACATATGTCCCACAGTTAGATGTTACATATCAGGGTGGGGATGTACACTGTTATGTCTGACTTGCTGATGATGATGTCACAGCAGTGCCTGTGCTTTGATCTGGCCTCTCAGATAAGCTAATTGTGTGTTTTGCGTGCCACAGTAACAGCTGAGACACACGCTCCTTATGAACCGCTTGGATCAGGAGCGGCGGTGCAGCAACACTTGAGATCTTGTACTAGATGAGACCTGTTGAATGCAGATGAGAAGAAACTGAAAACCATTCAAACTTCATCTGCTTCACCTTTGCTGTGCTGTAGCATCAACCTTTCCAAGACTGAGATGACTGAAATGTAGCCAAAGGAAAATGTCTTTTTTCTTCCCAGAGATCTTATAAGCAACTCCACAGACAACACATGAGCGCGCCCCACCTACTTTAACCTCAGTGTGTGGTACCACCATGCTACGTCACCCTGAGAGACGTGGTCACTGCTGTGACATATGTGTGTGTGTGTGTATGTGTGTGTACATGTACTGTACACAGGAACTGGAAGTGGATCTGTTTGTTGGGTTCTTTTGCAGACGCAGTAAGAAAGCCGTTCCAAAAATATATATGACTTGTTTTATCCTTATTACTTGTTTCAATGAAAAAATGAAAATGATAAAGGTATTTATGGCTATTAAATAATAGATTTTATGTTCACAAATTATTTGAGAAATCCCTTATATGTCCCATATGATGATGGGACATATATGACTCCCATCATGTTCATCAGCCCTGGTGGCCTGATAGTAAGCTATTGTTTATGGTGATTGCTCCTTAAATGGGACAACCCCCCCTATGATTTAAACGAACCTGTCTGGACTTGCTATGGGGTTTGCATGTTCTGCTTTCTGTACGTTTTTTTATTTTTTAAATTGTAGTCAGGAGGATTCAGCTAAGACGGATCAACACAAATCTTTCTTTTGCAAGTGTATACTGGAAGTGGATGAACAACTGAAGATGTGATTGTCCTTAGATCAAACCTGATAGTTTTCTTAAGATAGGGGGAGCTAAATAAAGCTCTGGTTTGGTATAATGAAAGATTTCAGTGTCCCTAACATTTGCTCTGAGGGGAGAGTGACTGTGCAACTGGCGTCACTGTCCCCGACAGAGAGCTACTCATGGGTATCCAAAAAAACCACTGTTTCTTTTTTCCAGCTGCCATTGTTCTGTCTCACCTTTTCTTTCACTAAGTATGAAGTCGATGTGATCAGAACCCTTAAGGCATACTCCTGCCACATCTAAGTGTCTCTCAGTTCCATGGTCATCAAGGTAAGACCAAAACAGAGGATAGATATTGGACTCTGTCAGTGATATGGTGAAGGTTTGTTGTAGTTTAACCTGGGTCCAGACTGCCTTTGTCATCTCGCCAACGTTTTAAGATTCTCCCACTCTTTCACAGACCAAAGACAAAAAAAAAAAAGGAGGGACATGATGCAGCAATTTGTGGTTGGTCTGCTAAAAACAGAAAGTCCACAGATAAAATGGCCTGACCAGTGTTTTCCCTGTGTTTCCAACAGGTGCTGGGAAACATTGTTTGTCTGGATGCTTTTTTTTTTTCACTTTGGATTATAGCTTAGAACATTTCCGTGCACCTTATCCTGTACATATAGAGCTCGATGCTCATTTAGTATAGTGACTCAATGGCTAAATGCACCTTTCTCTGTGTGTGTTATGATAGCTTTTATCTTCCCTGCTGATGAACTGGATGATGAAGAAAATGAACGTGCCCCCTCATCACTTTTGGTGTGGCTGTTTGTGAAATGCTCCCGTGCTCGGCCCTAATTTGCGCTGCAACCGTTGATTTGCGTATCCTGTCAGCGCGCTTTGATGTGTGTGAGAGCGATGGACCTGCTGCCGGTCGTGGGTTTGCTCTCTGACGCTAGTCAGATCTCTAGCCACACAGGCCCGGCGCCCAATCGGTGCGGCATGGTGCCCGGCCACAGGCCTGCGGGCCCTCGGGGCGCTTGAGCCATGCGTTCACAGCCAGATCCTGCAGAGCCACATTTTGATCCCCTGCACATGCACACACATGCAATTTAGTCATCTGGCCCTAGGGATCAACCAAGCATTTTTTTAATATGCTCGTCTCTTTGGTACTTGTGGTTGGATCACAAAAACGTACCACAGTAAAAATCTATCTTCTATCTTGGCATCAGTGCCAGACTCAGTGCCAAAGAGATAACCCTATTTCTGTAAAAAGGTTCTTAAGGCTACGTTGGGGCTGGGGTCGTCCAGATCTGTTTACAAGAAGGCAAACAAGGCTTCCTGGTTGACTCTATATTGATTTCTATATTTGGAATAATGCAAGAAGACGTGAAGCACAGAAGAAGCAAATGTTCTGGTAATAAAAGATCAAGGGTCACAGCCTCTCATTATAGCCATCCATTATCTACCGCTTACCCTTTTTAGAAGATCATGGGGGAGCTTGAGCCAATTCCAGCTGTCTTTGTCCAGATACTCTGAATACAGGCACACGGAGCACGGGCATATGTTTACAGCCACTCGTTCCACCAGATTTAGTAACTCAATGCAACCTCCATGAATGAAAAAATGAATCTCCTGCTTTTACAAGGTTTTTCCAGTATGGCAGCAGAAAACTATGCAACAATGTAGCTAATTTACCCAAATTTCGACTTAAATGTGCAGTTTGTCTGATTCCCTGACATTTTGTCTGAGAGTTAACCGAAAAGGGGGTGTTTTCATAATAAATTTCACACCATTTTTTTTTTGGAAGAAGAGTTTTGAGTCAGATTTGGAAAATAACAAATCATCTAAGACAAGTGTTCCTGGAGTGTTGACATATGCTATGACTGGGCAGGTCCCTGGCCCTAATGTCAGCTGTGCTCTTGGGTGGTAAATTTCAGGTCCTGGTGGAATAAAACAGTTACTATGTGATTGTTTGAACGTTGTGAGATGGATGATGGCGAGATCGGTTGTTTATCCTTTCACACACATAACAGTGGCATGGAATTTTACTGGCAGGGGGGCTTTCTCGCCCGCCCTCAGTTGACCTCCCTGCCTGTGGTTAATGAGGCAGGATTGGTACTTGACTGCAGGGCCCGGGCCCCAGAGGATAAGGCCCGCTCCAAACGGAGATCCAAACCTTGCTCAGCATGACTTGCTTTTTCTGTTTAACTGAAAGCGAAATGGTCTGTGGACACAATTAAAACTTCAGAAGTAACTTGTTTAACGTCAAGTTTACATCTGGGACCCTTTCTAATATGCATAATACGAATATCGCCTGTAGTTGGTTGTTTGTCGTCATCTTCTGGTTAGAAGCCTCCAATGCGTTCTGAGAACCTCCACAAGCTTTTTCCTTCTTCAAGCCAGTCCTATGTTTGATGACCACAGGGGGGCAACATCTTCTCACTTTTCAGACTCGCTCTGTGGAAACTGTCTGGTGCTTTTAAAGTCTATTATCCAGAAATGATGTCAATGTGTTTGTATTTACATACTATTGGTCACAGGACACATTTATGATGATGATGCAGTTTAATATCCATGTGTGAACAGGCCAACCCAGATCTGTCCGTTTAGAAGAAGAAGAAACACCTTTAATTGTCCCCACATTGGGGAATACATTTTCTGCACATGCACAGTACACAACATGTTTTTTAAAACAGTTTTTTTTTGTACAAACACAAGTACTTTATTGGATGTATTAGTGAATACCAGGTCTGAATGGTATCTTTAAAGTGTCATTTCTCACATGTACTTACAGATTGTTCTTCCTCACAGAAAAGGCCAAAAACATCAATAACAGTTTTGAAATATATGAAACTTTTTCTCATGACAATCTCCATCACATATCCTATATGACAGGGTGTAGTGGAGCCCACTTACGGTGTTTTACATGTGGAAAATGTGGACTGAACTCAATAAAATAATAAGCATAGAAAATGAGCCATATACTAGATCCTAGCTCATGTCAACAAGTATAATTGTACATTTCAGAACAAAGTTTGTTGTGTAACTGGTAATTGTGTGTTTGTTCCTGCACAGAGGACGCAGGGACGTATTTCCCCAGTGTGAAGAGGGACCCGGGCCGATACCTGCAGCCCTGCTCCAACTCTGTCAAGACCTGGCTGCACAGCATGAAGACTGCCGGGAAGGTGCTCCTCCTCATCACCAGCTCTCACAGCGACTACTGCAGGCTCATCTGTGAGCACATCCTGGGGTAAGACACCCCACAGTGGGACCATAGACGCCACCCCCCACCATACTAAGACCAGTGTAGTCCACACTGTAATGTCCTTAGCACTCTCACATGCCATTAGTCGATCCCTTAGTCAACTTTGGATGCCATGTCCGTGACTTACCGTCATCACACATACAATATACAGGTACATATATACAGTGGCTTCACAAAGTATTCAGGCCCCTTAACTTATAGATTTAATTTTATACCATTCATATGATGATGATGAAGTGCATATGGACTTAATTGCAACAACAGACATAGCTGCCTTTAAAGTAAACAAACTAATTCACGTTTTAAACTTGAATACAAAGAGGACAGCTGATAATCATTGGGTCAAGTAAACAGGCTTTCTGGGTCGAATGTCTTACCTTGACATAGCAAATGATAACTGGAGTCCATCTGTTCACGTTCTGTCCCAGTCCAGATGTAACACTTGTGGTAGCACTTTGTTTTCGAGCTGTAGGTGTTCAGCATCGGGATTATTCTCATTCGAGCATTTTTTAGGTATTTAATTCAGCGCTGGTATCGAGCACCACTGACCCCTCTCGGTGTGCAGCACACCCTATTGCTCTATAGCAGACCTGGGCAAATTACGGCCCGCGGGCCACATCCGGCCCTTTCTACGTCTCTGTCCGGCCCGCGTGAGGCCAATCATAAATTACAACATAAATTAAACAAATATCTGTGTCATGCTTACAATACAACTGTGCTGCTTTTATTTTGAAATTTGAAATTTTATTTTGAAAAGCGTTTACAATTACGTTCCGTATCGACGTATGTGCGTGCGTGTGTTGTGAGTGAAGGTGAACAGTGATAAGTGACGCTAGCCAGGTTACCCTCAAGATGTCGGCTCACACTAAGAAAAGAAAAGTTGGTAACGAATGCCGTGTTTTCAACAACACATGGACTGCCAAGTATTTCTTTCTCAGAAATGAAAGGTAAAGCTTAATCTGAAGAACAGAGCGTCCGACTTTTTTTTTTTTAACATGTCCTGTCCGACTTTGACTGTTTTTGTCTGGCTTTGGATGAGAGCTGCGATGTACGTGACGCCACCCAGCTACTGAGTGGCCCTCTGACACAATTCAGGTTTCTCATGTGGCCCCTTGTAAAATTAATTGCCCACCCCTGCTCTATAGGTTTATTCCTGTGCTGATGTTGCTGCTGTATCTGAACATATACGGCATAAGCCTCCTGCTGTCTTTGGCAGGTGTTGACCTAACCCACACTCGCCCACTGAGACGTCTGCTTTTTCACTCTCCATGCTGTGAGCTGATTGTTCTTTGTACAAGTCAGCTTTAGGCCGCTTTGCTGTGGATGCCAGTTTTTTCTCATGGGGCCTCTGTGACCCACATCTTCCTCAGAATCCACCACACCCACCCCCCCACCCCCCCTCGCACACTTCCTGTTCGTCAGTGAGCAGCCTGGCCACTGTTGTTGTTCCTCATATCTTTCTCCCTGCTGGCCTGCTGTTTTACTGGCTGCCCCTCAACCCTCCACAAGAAAGCAGCTTTAGCCCCATCTGTGCATAAGTCTGGATGCTCCAGGTTATAGTAGAATAACACAGGGATTCTGATCTTTGCTGTAAAATCTATAAGACTATACTTCATCTTGTCAGACTTGGTATGTTAAATTGTTTTGATTGTTGATGAGATATTTCCTGTTTTAGTTGTGTGGGACTGTACAACAAATGCTGATTATTGTGTTATTATGTTAGAATTATTGACTTCGAGTAACCCAGTTCCTACTTCTTTTTTCACTGTTAGTACTGGGCCTCACTGGATAAATGCATCACTGCTGGAGTGAGGCATAGTAACGCATGGATTTGGAAAGGCGTTAATGTGTTGAGCTTCTTTCCTCACTCAGATAGTAACTGTCCAGAGAGAGAGCGTATAGAAGCTGTAGAAAATGAGCTTGAACAGTCTCAGTCACTGAAGTAACACTAACGAGCCAAGGTTTCTCATGTCCAAATATCAACATCTGCAATGAGATCAAATATATCATCCTTTTTAAGTGCATATGCAAACAGTTGTTTTCCAAGACCTACAGGTATACAAAAGAGCTTAGGTGACAAATTGCCCAAATTGTGTGCTAATGCACAATACCAGAGTTCACATGAGGCCTTCTCGGAGAATAATGTCTTTGCTCCACACCCACGGCTATAAAATCAAGCTCTGTGTGTTACATCTGGACTTGTGAAAAAAAAAAAAGCTAAGTCTGAGCAGATGGAGTCCAGTCAACATATATCTCACCTAATAAAGGAAACACATGTTCAGAATGAGTGTATATTTACAAAAACAATAAAATAACAATAAAATGTATGAACAGCATAGCTACCTTCGTAAGTATAGTTAATTGATACTCAACCATGGAATCTAAAACTTAAAAGCCATAAACCACATATGTAAAAGCTCTTAACGAGGGCATTTCTTTCTTTTATTTTCAGTTCTGATATAGAGAAATCTGCTGTATTTCTGGACCATCTGCTTAACTACATCACACCCATTGAGACCGCATGTCCCCTTTTTGACAGCTGATGTGATAGTTTTACACCTCTGCTCCCTGAGTCTTCCCTGAACGGCTGCATGGAGCCCGACCGGAGGAGGCCGACCTCCTACTTTGAATATATCTGGTCTATAACCTCAGCAGGTTATGATGCACATAGGATTTTCATCCATCAAACTGATTAGTTCACATGATAGTACTTTCCCAATAAACTCTCCCTCCTTTATTATACCACAGCAGTTCTTCTTTTACCTAGTATGGGGAAGATTGTTTCCTCTTACATATACAATACATATACAGACTGTACAGTACAGAGGTTTCCAGCTGTCAGCATGCTGTGACTGATAACCTCCTACCCTCTTTAAGTGTTTACTTTATCAGACTGCGTATTCCCTCCATGGTGCTGTATTTGAGGACCGTTTATTCATTCATATGTACAGACTCTTTTGCGTCACTGAGCTATTCAAGTACGTGGAACTCGGTGTGATTGGATGGTGTCCAGGCGTTGTACTTTAAGTCGTGGCCAGGCACCAGTCACAGAGGTTAAAGGTTTTCTCTGGCTGTCACAGGAAGGATTTCGAGGAGCTGTTTGACGTCATCATCACGAACGCCCTGAAGCCTGGTTTCTTCTCCTTGGTGCCCCACCAGAGGCCCTTCAGGATCTTAGGTGAGTCTTAATATTATTAATATTATTATTCATGTCATAAAAATGCCTATGACATTATCCCAGAGCCTATCACATTTTTTTCCAGCCGATATTAAAATCACCAAGATATTTTCCCGACAGTGAGATCAATAATAGTATGACATCAGTGCTGATTAATTTTTTGTCAATAAATAAACAACAATCTGAGGGTTTCATTACTCATTAATTTTTAAAAAATGGCTAATGTTGAGCTGGGGGTTGATTTTCCAGTCAAATGTAATATAAACAACCCGATTAACATTATCAGTTACTTATCATTATCAGGCAATAATCAGTTACATAATTAATGAATTAAAACATTGTTTTAATTGGTCAGCGTTGGGCAATTAAAACACCAAACTCCGCTAATAATAATAATTCCTTTTATTAAACATTATAGCACTTTAATTTGGGTCACCTGATTCTTCAACAGAACTATACCCTTTACGCGTCTGTATCTAATATAACTAATATCAAGATTTGCAGCAGATGTTAGTCGTGTCCGAGAGATTCATATTATTGGTCAGTCTATAGGACTGGACCTGTGTAGGGTCGTCTCCTGTCTCTCACTAGTCTCTCAGTAGTGTCTCATGCACTCGATCGAAGATGCTGGTCTTAAAGGTGAATGCTCCTCTCATCTCCATGGTCTTTGTCTTCCTGCCAGCAATAACACAGGGGATGCATTATGTGAGGAGACAGGATGATCTACACTCAAAAATATCCACTCTCACTGTAACCATTGCTCCTCCTGAGTTTTGCCACGTTGGCAGAAAAAAAAGCACATCAGTATCTGTTCCTCCCCTGGCCTCCACACACATCGACCACTCCTTTTTTACCAGGAAACATATGCTTGTATCATTCTTTTCTTGGCTAATGAAGTTAGAATCACTTGATATGAACAATTGCTGATGAAATGTTTGGTGTCCCTGTTGTTTTGTTGGGGCTGTGTACAGCTAATTATCAGCTCATAAATCATTCACACGAAAATCAACCCCTTGTTATTGATTGAATTATAATCTAAACAGTGAGACGAGAGAAAGGGTTTGGCTGAAGCGACCTTCCACCATTTGCCTTAAAAAAACAGAATTAATTTCCATGTCTCTTTTTAACTTGACTCATAAATAGGAAGCAGAACACTGACACTGATTTAATAATACCTGTGAAAATAATACAATATGTTATTTACGTGATGGAAATAAGGATTCAGCAGTTGAAATATGAAATATACAAAATAGTCCAAAATATGCTAAAGTTGTCGTATACATGATCACAAGCTTCTAAAGCTTCAAAGTTGCTGCTCAGCTCAGCTGCAGTTTCGACCACATACCATTCATTCCTCCTGTTCTCAAAGTTCAGTGTCCTCACAGCTATTGCCCTGAGTGTGTGTCTGTGTCTGTACATTTCCACATGTGCATGTGCTCATCTCTCTCCTCTCACTGCCTCCTGTCACAGCATCGCTTGCATGTTTATCCTCAGATATTTATCCTGCAGCTTTTAAGTGTCAACACACTCCAGTTGAATAAAAGTATTTCTCAACTCATGGTTAGCGATCGCAAACAGCAGTTTTTGGAATGTCCAATTATTTTTCTAACAAAATTACCATCTAAACAAACTCAAAGGTGGCATCATAAATGATAACATTTATAAAGACATATATATATATTTATATATGTGTATATATGTGTATGTATGTATGTATGTGTATATATATATATATATATATATATACATATATAAAATCAGAAGTTTAGCATATTATGCCATTTTATGCCACACAGGTGTCAGTTTTTTATATTGTATCAGTTATAAATGTCAAAGCTCTTTGAAAACATTGATATAAAGATAAATACTGGAGAAAAAAATACAAAATAATAATTTTATATTTCAGGTTTTTTTTCCTTTCTGTACCGCCTATTGTGACAGTCATCTTACAACCTTAAGCATGAACCTATAGATCCCTTGGGGGAGGTGTAACTTTTAGCTGAGGAAAAGCCAGTGGGAATATCCACGTATCCACATCCATCCACTCTGCCTCTGCTGCCTCTGCTCTTCTGCTCCCCTGTGAGCCTGCCGGCTGTGGTGTGGTGTGGTTGCTTTGGTTTGGTGCTGGGTGACTGGAGGCCATGTGGTTGATCGTGTAGCAGCTGGCTGTTTGGACAGATGCTACATGATGGTGGGTTCTGATTTTATTTTCCTCCCCCCCAGTGAACGACGTGGAGGAGAGAGAGGGGCTGCCCTCGCTGGACAAACCGGGCTGGTACTCCCAGGGCAACTGGCCCCACCTCCACGATCTGCTGAAAACCATGACGGGGAAACCAGAACCCAAGGTAGGCTACCAACTCATACAGCAGCCGGACCTCTGCCTGACAGACCCTCAGGCTCACTTTGAGGTTGACCTTAACTTTGGTTTTGGCAGAAGCTGAAAGAAATGAGAGCTTCATGATAACTGGGCTCAGGCAGATTCACACTGTTGTGACAGAGAGGAGGAACGTGGCCCTTGGCATGACATGTCGATGGGGATACTGTGTGGCAGCATGCTGCAGCCAGCTCCCCTCATCCCAGCTGTTTATGTTCTATCCTGTGTCCCATATACAAACACAGAAAACAGACAAATATCAAGGAGACACACTTGGCTTTTGTCTTGAGTCTTGCTCATTAATTGTGTTGAAATTCATTATTCTCTTCCAGCTCAGTTTGGAAATTGCTCTTAGGGCAGTATTTATAGTTTTTATTAGATGGAATTGCCAACAACTTCACACCCGTATGGAAACCATTTCCCCTGCCACTGAGAGGAAACCTGCTGCATGTTAAAGCAGCACTGTATTCATCAGTTCTCACACAGAGTGCAGCTTCACTCTTCATCAGAAGCCTAAAGTTCTGACATTCTCCATCTGTGCATCACAAAATACACTACACTTTAGTAAAATAAAGTCAGATATTACGAAATAATAACTTGGCTTAACTTTTTGCCAACTGCTGTTCTACTTTCTATATTTAACGTCGGCAAAGTATCTTTGGAAATGTGTTCATTGGAGTTGCCACGACCTGCAGATCTGCTCACAGAGACAAAGTAACTAGTATATTTTTAATATCTTTTTAATTGCAACTAATTGCAACATATTTTAATTCCAGCACACACAGGTGCATCTCAGTGAATTAGAAAAATGTGGCAAAATTCATTCATTTTAGTAATTCAATTCAAAAAGTGAAACTCATGTGTGCAATGAATCTATTATGATTCATTGCACACTATGAATCTATAGTGAAACATTTTAAGCCTTTATTTGTTAGAATTTTCACAATTTTGCTTCATAGCTCATGAAAATTTGAATATTGTGACAAAGTTCAATATTGTAGACTTATGGTGTTACACCCAATCAGAACTGAAAAATTTCACTTTGTGTGTATGAGTTTCACTTCATTCATTCATTTTCTACCGCTTTATCCTGTTAAGGGTCGCGGGGGGAGCTGGAGCCGATCCCAGCTGACATCGGGCGAGAGGCAGGGTACACCCTGGACAGGTCGCCAGTCCATCGCAGGGCCAACACAGAATACATATACAAACAATCTAATTTATTGAGATGCGCCTGTAAACTTGTCCCTTGTAATCATCTTCATATGGCTTAACTTTGAGTGAACTGAGATTCCAGACTTGTGGCATATGTCATGTCAACTGTTGTTATGTATAAGCTACTCTGTGAATGCGAAAGAAGAGGATGCTACAAATATGTCTCTTTAGCATACCAGCCAGCTTAGTAAACAAATTGCTTGCGAGCATGACACTACACGCTACTATGGCAGTCAAGCTGCATTAGCCAACCCCCCGAGTCCACCCAACAATACTCGTCATCATCCACCCACCCACCCATCCCCCTCTGCTCAATGCCCCCTCTGTTCCTCAGCCACGTGGAGAACGCTCTCACTGAATTCAGTCAGAACCTGCACTTAAAGCTTTTAAACACCCCTCCTGCCTGACATGAGGCGCTCTGTGTTTGCAGTTTCCTCCACTTTCACTGAACGGCCTTAAAGCTTATTGGCTGAATAGAGGCATTCAGTGGTGATTACAATTCCTCCTCAGCACAGTGCTGAAACGGCTCTTTTACTATCGGCAACACACAAGTCGAAATTCACTACTATTGCAGGCGATGACCAAATACTACTTTATAGAGCTGATAAAAAAAATTAATAAAAAAATATGATTGTTCTTCAGTTGTTGTTTAATGGCGGTTGGCAAAAAACTATTTCATTTCATTGCATTTCAACACATCACATTCTGCCCAATTTGTCGCCCTTGACAACCAGCTAAGGGAAGCGGGTGCTCGGGTCCTATTCTCCCCAGGGTCCACACCAATAAAACCGTTTTACAAGGCAACAAGTTCCGTCACAGTTCTTGAGAGTAAGTCATGGGTGTTTTGAATAAAGCTTCATTGAAGAGAGTTTAGAATGGCAGATAAATTACCCCCCCCAAAGCTCACGTGTCTTTCTGCCAATGCCAATGTGCTAAATTCTGTCAAACAATATTAAAGAAACATCAACAAGACACAAATTCAGTTTTTTATAATACAAATACAGCAATATCATAAATCACTGTGTCTTACTAAGAACAAAAACAGTGCTGAATACTTTAACACACTTTTAAATGTGTAGACCAGAGTTGGTCTTCTAAGTCTTCTAAGGTTATTGGACTAATGATGATCGTAGAGTTTTATGGTTTATGATGCTGCCTCTCTCGGGTCTAACCAGCACTCTATGTCAGGGGTCTTCAACCTTTTTCAGCCCAAGGACCCGTTGGCTGAGAAGACACTGCACCCACCACACCCCAACCCAACCTATGTTGGCCTGATATTCATGCTTTATCATTATTATGGAAAGTCACACACACACACACACACTACACTACACTACACTCCCCTACGTGTACAAATACAATTATGAATTGTACGTAACAGGAGTAACTAAGTAAGCTCATTTTGATTGTTATTGGCAGTTTTTAACATTTATTATTTTTATAGCTTATCTTTCTCACAATCAGCCACCACGATTCGCCACATTTTATTTATGTTCGGAATTCGATTTTTTCCACTGTCTGTGTTCCACTGTCTGCAGATGAAATATTTTTGCGGACCGCCCGCAGTAGGGGGTATTAGTTTAAGACCAATGCGGATCAGTTGAATACCAATGCTCTATGTCTTAAAGGTACATTTAATAATTTCAACTATTATAAGGTCCAAGTCAGTGATAGTCATCCAAAATATCCTAGATTGCTCCAAGACAAAATCCTCTACGTCAGCTGTTCAATGGCGGTTTGCAAAAACACACTATATCACATCAGATCTAAGACAATATTTACTTGAACACTTACGTTTTTATGTACTCACTGCGTATCAATCACTAGACGTTATAAAAATGATTTATTTAAAATCCAGAGAGAGGTCCTCTTAGCTGAGTCACTTCACTGTGCTTTGAGTATGTCTTTGAGTCAAATAGAGCACAGTGTGGTTCAGGCTAATGTAACTGTATCCATCCACAATGAGTCTCCTTTATGATATGTTACCTCTGTGCTTGGAATCCTTGGCCTGTGTAAATATTTATAATAGTGATCCCATGACTTTGGCAGCAACACTAAGCAATGAGAGGTGTTTGAGGTTCCAGCTGTGGCCAGTTCCAGGAACGTGTGGAAGAAATGTGATTCCTGCAGCTTCCTACAGGCAGGTCCCCGAACGCCTCACGTTGCAAGTCATTGTAGCACATAATGCACCTTCCATAAAAGTCCATCCTAAAGATCTCAGATGATGATTATCATTAACATGAGCTTAAGTGCAAAGTTCAGGTTCCTCCAGTTTCAAGGTTGGGTTCAGAACTGCATACTAACACACTATTCATTTTAAGTTTTGTGTCAGACTGAGAATGCCTTTTGTTCCAATTACATAGTAGGCTATACAGATTTTGTGTATGTGAGAAATAGAGTATTGTGCCCTGTGAGCCTGCTGGCCATTCTCAAATACCCCAGAATGCACTGCATCTTCTCTGTGCTTGCTCACATGGTGAGAAAAAAATTCTATTATCCACCAGGTCTCAGATTTATATTATGGCTGGTGCATTGTGGGATGTCAACAATATTCTTCACTGTAAACAGCCATGCTGGTACCGCCATAATCAATTATTTTATAGTAGCCTATGTAGTATACAATCTATAATGTATGTTAATGGATAGTTCAATCTGATTCTTGTTTTCTTTGTTGGTGAAAAATTAAGGTGATATAAGTATTACACCTGGAAAAACTGCTTAATGATGGCTGGAAAACAATTAATAATTTGAACACAACACTTGGATTACAGCATATAGCATCACATTACACATTTTTTTAAACAAGGGCTGCAAAATTGATCTCTATTTCTTCAGTGAGATGAATGAGTTTTTTTTACATGCAACCTTTTAATACAAATAGCATGAACCCTATGCATTGTATTAAAATGGAAAGGCAGCTATTGGAGCCCTGTGTTAGTAAATTAGAGGTAACAGTAATAGTAGGCAATTAGTCAGGATTATGAGTCAGTATTTTTTTTCAGTAATAAAAACTGCTCTGATGTGGCAAAAATGACCTGTCTTGTCACACAGTGTGTGTCATCAGACTTCTCCATCTTTTGCCAAGCAACCTCCTGTCCTCACTTCATTTCCTCCTCTTCCTCTCTGAAGAGAAGAGAAAGAAAGTGGGTAGTTGAAATGGGAGTTTAAACTTTGACCTGCGGGTGTCTGCGCTTCGTTTTTCGAAATGCGTCTCAGCGTTGCCTGCCTCAACTTGCTAGTCTTTCCAGATGTGGGGAAACAAAAGACATGTGACAGTCAGTGATGTGGTAATGAGCTTTGCAGCCTTATCGTGTCTAGTCTGGTTCTACCTGGGAGGGGCATAAGACCAGCTTCATTGATTTTACCCACTGCCACTGTGCAATCCTACCACAGCGTTTGAATTGTATAGCAATCAGAATAATCATGCTGTCCTCAAATGTCACCTTCCTCCTTTCACCCTGCAGGTCGTGTATTTTGGAGATAGCATGAGGTCAGACATATTCCCTGCCAGCAACTTTGGGAAGTGGGAAACAGTGATGATAGTGGAGGAAATGGAGGGGGAGGGTATTCCGAAGAGTGACGCAGCAATTTCTAATGAGGCCCAAGTGGAGCCTCTGGAGAAGAAGGGAAAGTTTGAGGTAAGTTCACAACGCGGCTGTTTCCGTTAAGCAGCAGCTCACCAAACCCCACCCCCTTTCACTCACTATGTGGGTCTGTGTATGTCTATAAGACCCTCCAACATGATCGAGTGTGTGTTTGCATGTGTGTGTTTGTATGTGTGTGTAAGCTCCTAATTTGTGGTCCAGGTTTTGATATATGATCATGTGAAAACGAGTTTAAGATAGAGACATAATGAAGGAGTAGGTTTGAGGAGAATACTACTGCAGACGTCAAATGTCACTTGAGTCAGTTAGGAATGAAGACCACATGTTTGAACATTTAAAAATCTGGGGGTGTAGAAATAATCTTACCAGATCTGAGATGCATCAGTTGTGAGGGTTACACTTTGTAATGTTTCCATCCAAACGTTTTGCAAATTTTTACCAAAAAGAAAAGAAAAGAAAAGAACAAATCCAAAGTACAGAGGGACGTCCATCCCTGGGTTATAATTATAATTCCAGATAATTCCTGATTCCTACTTATGTTAACACTGGGAATACATCATAGCCAGATTTACTGTAAACGATTCTCCAGGGAACAAATAGGTTGCTGGGATTCTGTGACTCCCCTTTTCGACCC
Source organism: Trinectes maculatus (assembly GCA_016785345.1). Lineage (NCBI taxonomy): Eukaryota > Metazoa > Chordata > Actinopteri > Pleuronectiformes > Achiridae > Trinectes > Trinectes maculatus. Next base: position 24,291 of record JAFBJQ010000018.1, read on the forward strand.
AGACCTGATTGACTTGTTCCTGTATTTTAATAAAAAAATTAATAAAAAACCCAAATAGAACTGGGACTTATCAGCCTTTTTTCCATTCACTTTTTGTCATTTTGCAGAATGTGTGTGTATTATGCAACAGCCCCTGATGATTTAGCACATATTTCCTGTAAGGGTCACATATTTTTGCCACATCCTGTGGTGTGCCTATAAAAGCCATTGATGTTAATGTGACTGATTCTGTAAAAGCAAGCTGGGAATTTCTTAGAACTAATGATTCACTGTTGATCAAAGACATAACTATGACAACTGCATGGGTTACACTACTTAAAAGTCTCTTCATATTCCCTGCGCTCTGGGTAGAATCCCCACTTCCTCTATTCAGGTCTGTACTTGCCTGAAAATGAATCCTAATGCACAGTTACATAGTTTGGTTTGTGTGCTGATTGCCTCAACAGGAGCAGGGCATGAAGTCACCCTCTGCCGTGTCCAACCAGTGGGGCTCTTACTTTGTCGACATACACAGAAGTGGAGGAGGGGATGAGGAGAGCCAGAAACTGACCTGGTGCTGCCACTGCATTCACAAATACAGCACCATGGCCATCCCTAGTGTTGAGCACATTGCAGGTATGTGCAAGGAGGACAAACGGAGATGAGATCAGAAAGCAGTGGTAATAATACAAAATAAATCTGAAAGAGCTTTGCAGCGAAAAGTAACTACATTCTGTAGAATCCAGCATCAAAACAGAGAAAACGAACTTGTAATCAAACACATGAAACGTGACAGTTGGAAATAATAACGTTCAACACAGGTAAAATAAGAGAGTGCTTAAATCGGTTTATCATACTATATATGATAGAAGTATAATTTAAGAAGTGAACTCTGGTAATTGGATCGGTCTTCCCAGGCAGAGCATTCCTGAGTGCAGTCTCCCGATCCTAGCCTCGCCATATGGATCGCTAACAGGCCCCTGCTTAAAGATATCAGCACAGCTAAAGGCACATACTGTATGGACCAGATCAGATCACCTGCCTCTTTGAATGTCAGCAATGACTTTGTTGGTTTTAACAATCCAAGTTGATAATTATAATGGTTTCACAATAAAATTTTAAATAATGTTTCCTCAACTTTTACGTATTCACTAGTGGATTGATGTATGAAATGAGCTGCTGTAAGATTTCACTGACTAACATTGACTAAAAAAAGACAAACTTTTTTAATGGAAATAAACAAATAGAAGGTTCTGTATGTATAAGATATAGCGTTCTGATAAAAGCTCAGGTTTCTACCCAGGTCAGAAAAATATACTGTAGTAAAGGTAAAGTAGACTTAAGACTCTTTCAATCAATCACAGTAACATGTTTGGCAGTGTATTCTTCTAAATAAACCCACTGTGCACACAGCACGTACCTGGGAAACAATTAAAAAAAAACTCCTAATCATAGTAGTGGTTAAAAAACTCTGTGCCCACATCAAATAGTCTCTCTGTCTTTGTACTTTAACACAGAAACTGTCACATGAGTCAAAACAGGGACTGAACCAGACACAGATGTGGAGCCATAGTTAGAATTAGCTCCAGCCACTGTTGCAGAGCAGTCAGAGAGGGAAATGGTGCCAGGCTCCATTATAATGATGATCGTTTCCAAACTGTTAGAATTTGTTGTGTCTGCATTCAGATGAACTTGGTCAGGGGTAGGTGGGGACAAAAACAGATGTTTTTCTGCAATTTACAACAGTTGCACATCAGATTGTTGTCTCTTTGGAGACAAGGAGTGGTGTGTCCCACATTCTCTGGAACTGCTGTGTAGAACAAATCATGGTCTTCCAGTACAGTAATGCGTTATTGGTAAATGGCATTCCTCTCGCCTCTTTGCTGTGGAGCAGTAATAGTGTAACCTGCAGACAGCCTGTATGTATACTTGCATAACTTGGAGTTGACTTTCCTGTTTGATCTTGTACGTTCTAGAGCTCCCTCTGGATTACAAGTTCCCCAGGTTCTCTCCTGATAAGCCCTGCACTACTGGCTACTACCCCAGGCCCCCAGATTCCTTGCTGAAGAGGTGTGAGAGTCTGTCGTAAAAAGTGAGAGAAAAAAAGAGGAAAAGTTAGAGAAAAAAAAGAGTCCTCCCTTAACCCTTTGCCTCAGGAGAGGAATGTGCCTCCATTTTTGCCTGTAGTTTCCCACCTGACCCCCATCGCCATCTGTGGAGCACAGGAAGTATACACTCCTCACCCATTCAGAGAAACCATGTGAATGTATGCCACAGTATCTCTCTGTAATAACGCCTGAACGTTGTTTTGTGGTTTAGTGTACTGTATAAGTGGAAATATGAAAACATAATGTGTGCGTGTGTCTGATTACAGTAATAATAGGAGACGTAGTGTTTTCTTTTGTTTAATGTGTGAAGCCCCCTGTTTTCTATGGTTGACTGATTAAAAAGTGTATTTTATGTCAAGCAATTCTGAAAAAAGGAACACTATACCACGTCTATTTTCCCTGAAGTGATTACCTCAAGAATGTTATCTACTGTAAGCAGAACCCAGATGGTCACAGTGTTCGTCCCTCGGAACTTTGGAATCATTGTGGCAGTGTTTCTGTATAAAACTCTTATTGTGACGTCTTCTGTTTTGAAATTTTGTTTAGTTTAGTCATCATAGGTTGGAAGTCTCATGTTTCCCCTGTGTCAGTTTTGTGGAAGGTGTTAATCTCCTGATCATTATTGCATAAAGACTGGCACAACGCTGTCCTTTGTGTCGGCTGTTTCCAAAAACAAAACACAAACCTTGGGAAACAATAATAATAATAACGGACGACAATGACCATGTTCAGTGTTCTCTGTATTATTGCAGCGGTGACACATGATCTTCGAGTGATACAAATGTGGATTATTTGTGCTTTATTTATATGCAGTACCAATTTGAGACATACTTTAACTGACCTCTGAATGGTTATGTTGTCGGTGTGCATTGACAAGTTGTGCCATAATATTTAAGGACCACTTCATTTGGGGCGACTCTGTGCAAGGTGATGTATTTGTGATCTGGAATATCATGGTGTGGTGTTTAGCACTAAGACTGGAAGCAGGCAAAACTGTTTGTCTCACTCCAAAGTCAAAAACGCAACTTGAGATAAACCATACCAAACTTGTTTTGCCTTGGAAGCTGGCAAGCCTGATAATCTTCCATCGGATACCTGGGTTTATTGAACAACAGAGTTAGTACTGTGGGCAAACTAGAAGTTCTTATCTCTACACATGGTTAGTACTAACTGACGAATGACCTGTGGAACCAGCTCTGTCATTTCCCATTTGACCCATTCTTTTCCCTGATCTTAGGTCTGCATGAAAATATATCTCACCAGAGTGGATACAAGCATATTTGCTTTTTAATTCTCTTAACAGTCCATGGGTCGGCATAGATCAGGTCTTAAGAAATGTGGCCAGTTGAGATCTAATGGATTGGAAGGTTTGATATTTTTTTTTTTTTTTTTTTTTAGTTAGTTAGTTAGTTAGTTAGTTAGTTAGTTAGTTAGTTAGTTAGTTAGTTAGTTAGTTAGTTAGTTAGTTAGTTAGTTAGTTAGTTAGTTAGTTAGTTAGTTAGTTAGTTAGTTAGTTAGTTAGTTAGTTAGTTAGTTAGTTAGTTAGTTAGTTAGTTAGTTAGTTAGTTAGTTAGTTAGTTAGTTAGTTAGTTAGTTAGTTAGTTAGTTAGTTAGTTAGTTAGTTAGTTAGTTAGTTAGTTAGTTAGTTAGTTAGTTAGTTAGTTAGTTAGTTAGTTAGTTAGTTAGTTAGTTAGTTAGTTAGTTAGTTCCACTTGAGTTAAACAGGCTTTAAGAGGAATATAGGAATACGTGAAGAAACATCATCAACTGGTTCTCTACAATGCATGGCAACAACTAAATGTACAGCTAAATGTACAGTATATAGCTTTCTACGTAACGTAACGTAATACAATACATTCATATAGATATCGGAGTATACATGATTATTATTCCATGTCTGTGAAGGCTATCTATCTATCTATCTATCTATCTATCTATCTACCAAGGGATCAATAAAACTTCTATCTATCTATCTATCTAATTATCTATCTATCTATCTATCTGTCTGTCTATCTGTCTGTCTGTCTGTCTGTCTGTCTGTCTGTCTTAAAGACTTTTGGAGAACTTCCACTGTAAAACACCGGGACCTTTGTGCGCGCGTGCGCGAGAGCGAGCGCAGGCAGTAACGGAGGAGGGGATCCACTTAATTCATTAGGGCTCCCTTAAGCCCTCCCCCCTGCCCCCTCTGCCGCCCCTCCTCACTCGCCAGCATGACGCTCCCTCCGCACGAACACATTCCTTACCTTCACTTCCCCTAACGTTGCAGCTTAAACTTTTCAGGCGCACCAAAAACAAAAAAACAAAAGAAAACCACCAACACTTTGTACACTAGTGGCGGCGGCGGAGGAGGAGGAGAAGGAGGAGAAGGAGGAGTAGGAGAAGGAGAAGGAGAAGGAGAAGGAGAGGACATGTCCGCTGCGGTGAGGGCGGCCGGGAGGACGCAGTGGTGAGCGCCGCTTCTGACAGGTAGGTAACGCCTGAGTGAGTGCCCTCATCTCAGAGTGGCCGGCTAGGAACTAAAGGACCGTTTGTGTGCACACTCGGAGTAGTTAGCATCGATACACTGGTGGTATTATCGTTATTATTATCGTTGTTGTTGTTAATACCAATAATGACTGTTCAGTGCGGAGAGAGTTAAAGCGTGTGGCTGCTTAAGGAAACTTAAAGCTATGAGGATAAGTCTCGTAGTAAGTTGTCGTAAAGTTTTTAAAGAAACAGTTAACCCACATGTAAATATTGACAGTGATCAGCCAGAACTATGAATTTGATCAGCACTTCACTTTTCCTACATGGAAGGAGCTGAGGCCCAGAGGAAGGTACAGATCTTGTTTTCACTTTTAAAATGGCAGCACAATTTAATTTCGTTTTTAAATCAACCATAACCACTGACTGATGGAAGAGTTTTTTTTCCCTTTTTTTAATAATATGAGGAGTGAATCAGGGTTAGGCCTTCAGCAATGGGACTCACAGAGGTGACTCTATCAGGACTGTAACTGAGTGGCAGGGGATTTTCAGCTTGCTAGCTTTTGTTTTGTAGTTTTCCTGGAACATGAAGAGCAAGCATATGCTTCTGGTAACAGCTTATTTACTCTTTCCTATACTATGTACTCAGTATGTCATAATGTGAACTAAAAGATAAGTCAAGCACTGAGTACTATCATGTATTAATATTGATTTTTGTTTTTACTATTCTGTGCTCTCATACATTGTGGTTTGTGACCACTCAGAATGTTAGTAACTTTGAATGCATGAACATTTTTACATGTTCGTTATGGGAAATATGATTTAGGGCTTTGCTTTGAAGTAAGTTTTTATTTGCTTATTCACTGATTGTTGTTTTAGCGGAATTAATTGATTGCATTATATAAATTCCCACACTATATGGACTAACCCATGGAACGTTACATGGAAGGCCAAGGTGATACTTAATATTCATACAATGATTTTACACACTGTAAAGTCAGCAAGTCCTCAAGGGATCAGCTTTTGACTTGCAAAATACTGTATGTTTGGCATTTTGCCTGATACTATATTTGACAATTGATGAGGTGCGTCACAAGCCTTTCGAAGACAGGGTGTCATGACGATATGATCAAAAAATAAATTAAACATAGTTTTCTTTTAATTACTTGTCAAATGACTAATCAATTAAATATTTGATCTTCATCCATTGAATGTGATAAAATGTCTTAAAGCAGCTTGGTTTTGGATTTGTATAGATTAGTCTTACAGGCATCTTATTTGTGAGAATTTGTTTCACAGTTTCTTCTTGGCTACAAGCTGAGCGTTCATCCTCATGTTCTCTGAAGAGGAATGTGACACCTCATAAGGTCAAATCTCAAAGTTGTAACATGAGGGGGAGAACCATTTTCATGTTCCCCACCCTGTTTATCAAAACAGAACACCAACTCCTTGCACGTCAGACAGTACGCACCTTTTAGAAGAGGCTCCCGTCTAGACGCCGTTTAAATCACTACCAAATGCTTTTCCACCAGGCCTTGGCCAGAGTCTCCACTAAGGTCATGGAATTTACCCTCATGTTCTGAACAGAGACACTGGACCCAGCCCCTGTCTTTCTGTGAAGCACAGCAGTTTGGTCTATAGCTTCTCTTGGTAGACCACAGTAACATTACTGCAGTAATGGGCCATTTATGACCTGTGGGTCTGCTCGTCTGGACATTTGGCTGTGCATGGCTAGACTTGTCTCACAGTAGCAACCCAGAAATATATCTTGGAAGTGGACTTTATGTTACGCAGAATTTTTTGAGTTTGGGGGAAATGTAATGTTTTAACAACAAAGGGTCCAAATGAATCTGACAGCACTGTGATTTATTTTAAAGTGTGCTGCTCAATCATGGCCTAGGTCATTGTGGAAATCCTGCATCATCAGAACTACAGCTGTGTCTAATTATTCATGGTATGCTGGGCGTTTGTAAAAAAAAAAAAAAGAGAGAGAAGAAACGCTGTGCATAATATGGGCTGGGTTTTTCTGATCCCTTTCTTTCCCTGCTGTTCCCTCTCAGCTGAGCTCCTTTGGCAGTGCATCATTCTCTTTTCTGATGAGACGATGAGAACCTACACGCGTGGGGCCCCCACAGTCTTCTTCATAAGTCTGCTAGTCCTAGCGGTGGTGGCAGCAACGGAAGTGGACCCCAACGAAGGAATTCCCTTCATGGGAGGCAACTACGATGGGCATCCCATGCTGTACTTCAGTCGGGGAGAGGTGGAGGAGCTGCAGTATGCAGCTGCGGGGACCCATCGGGACATGGCCAGGAGGATCCGGGAGGCTGGGGAAACAATGCTGGAGCACCCGGAGGAGTACCTGCCCCCATGGAGCCCCATGGAGTTCAGCTCCCGTTGGAACGAGGTGTACGGAAACAACTTGGGTGTGCTGTCCATGTTCTGCCTGCTGTACCCGCACAGGGCTGGGGCACTTGACCTGGCCAAGGACTATATGGAGAGGATGGCGGCTCAGCCTAGTTGGTAGATTTTCTGTCTTTTTATTATTTAATCCATAATTTAGGTTGACACAGTTAAATTGAGGTCATAATCAACGGCCAACTTGTTGTGTTCTACAAAAGAAAGTTGAAACTTTCTGCTGCTTAAAACTCTAGTCAGTGGAACTTACCTGCAGTACCTGACACCCGCATGCACTGTATGCATCAAATGGGTATTAATGCCAGGTCCTACCTCTCAGAAGCTAAGTCACATTCCCATTCCTGAAGTGTTTTTTTTCTTCCAGTTAAGATGTACTTGGGTCTGAAAATGGTCCATGAAATAGGTTTAGCAGCTGTCTGCTGAACTTACCCCCCAATATAAGGAAATGAAATGTTCAGATGTGAGACCAGAAAGGGACTAAATCTGCTTTGTTTGAATTGTTTGAGTTGTCGAAGACAAGGTTCTCGCTGCTTATTTACACCATCATGTTAAAGCACACCCCAAGGCTTTTTTTTTAAAAAAAAGTATACTTTTTGGTTTATGCTCTGCTACTAAGGGACCAATGACCCAGGTAATACAAACCTACTACGGAGCCCTAGGTTACTGCTTGCCTTGAGATTTCCACATTTCCTGATGGACTGGTTCCTGGCCCTGCAGTGTGGGAAACAGTGTTCATTAGTTTCCCGATAAATAGCCCCAGGATTTCTGTACAGTAATTCAAGATAAGTGATCATATACTGTAAGTGATAATATAACACACCTGTAAAATAATGTCCTCGCCTCAGTCCTCATAAAGGACAGAGCAGAGACTTGCTTCTACCTCAGAGATTTGGAGCAGTTGTATATGATTTCTAATGCAGCTCTTGTATGTGTATGGGACATACAGGACATTAACATTTCTGCTCAACAGAGATGCCCTCAGCTCTCTGTCATTTGTCCCTGATCCTGCTGTAGAATATTTATTGGGCACATCTTATATTTAACAAACTCTTTAATCCAAATCAGGAAGATCCTTCTACGTTTTACATTCAGAAAACCCTTGTTTTCAAATTATTAATTTTGTTAAAAATCATTACTAAAAGCACCAGTGCTCTTGGTATGCTGTGGATGAAGTATTCTAGGCTTTAAAAACAGTGTTGTGACATACACAAGACTTAACATAATGGGCCGGGATTGTGTCATAAAGGTAATTAATGTTGCACTGTTTTCCAGGTACGTTTTTCCCCAGATAGCTCAATCCCAAAATCAGAGGGGGTTTCCTCCATGAATTCTTTGACCTGCTGATGGATGCTAACCCTCATCCACACTGATATCACTTTTATTTTAAACATTAGCTGACATTACAACAACAACAGCAGCAGCAGCAATAATAATAATAATAATAATAACAATAACAATAACAATAATAATAATAATAATAATAATAATAATAATAATAATTTGAACAAAGACTGTGATAGTCACGAGAGTCAGTAAAGGTTTGTCATGCAACTTTAAGCACACAAAAGAAGGTAGGAGCCATTTTCAGTACTTGTTAAAGGAAACAGATATTTAATGATCTTAACAACAAAAAACCACTTGGCTTTATTTATTCCTTGTGAAATTTCATAACGCACAGAGCAAGGTCCAAAAAGAATCAGAATCAAAACACAAGAAAAAGCTGGAAAGTTGCTGTAATGGCAGACAAGGGTCGATACAACACAGGGAATAACAGGATGAACAAACATACAGAGTGCCAAGATAACTGGGCATGGGTGAAACAAATAAGACAGTTATGGGTAATCAAATAAAACTAAAACCTCTATTTAGATGGCTTCAAACTCAGTTCTAACAGTAACGAACCCGGCTCATGTTTTGTACATTTTTAAAGAATAAATAAAACACCACATTTTCTTATAAATGAACAGTTAATTTCATTGGCCGGAAGATACACCTGCTACTACAGCATTACTATGTCTCCTATGACCATAATCCTGTTAATGCTTCAAAACAGAAAGTGTTCTCTGCTCAATTACTGACCTTTGTACATTTTCTCTACTTGTTTGCAACATTTTAGAAATATCATCACCCTGTCATTGTCACTTGTGTTATATCTAAAATAATGCATGCTCCTATGTGAAACAAAATTCAATCAGATCTGCATTATTCTATTGTCAAATTCAATCTCCATCACTATATTTGAGTAACAGAGAAAAAAAAACTGAGAATTGACAAGCTGCACCAGACCCCTGATTAATCTCTTTATGTGTGTTAACTTAAAACTGAGTGTCAGGCGCCAGAGCTCTCTCTATTAAAATTCACTTTATTTTATTCGCCTCTCTTTTTCCGCAACTGTGGACAACCACCCAGCACCTCCACCACTCCCTTCCTATGTTGAGCAAGGGCTCCAAGGCTGCTGTGTTCACGCCATTATGCGCTATTATACATTTTTCACAATATTAGTATGCGTGCCACGGTGCAGAAGTGAGAAGCCACTGGACAAGTGTTTTCATGTCTTGAGATCACACATAGTTTTCTTGTTGGCCGCACTTTTATTATGGTCACTGAGGCTGTGAGGGCTTGTGCAGAGTGGCTCCAGGAAACAGTCAGCTGTGGTATTCACGCCCTGCAATTATGTCCGCAACAACACCACGGACCATGTTCCAATGGAGAACTTCTACTTTGTGGCAAAATGGTGCCTGCTTTTCTTTTTTCAGTCTGCAGTCTGCAGACTTCTTTGACATAATTCAATGCACATTCTAACAGTGACGAGGCAACCACATCTTCACACACATATCAAGCAGGTGAATCCGTATACCTGTAATTTGTTATTAGCGGGCCTGCTTGTCACACTGCTTGTAAGATAAAGGTTTACGACCGTCCCCAAACCAATCAATCATATTTCTGGATTAGACTTCAATCACAGAAAGTCTGTCACAGACCTACAACAAGATGTGCAGCAATGGTAATAACAGTATGAATAGCTGTGAGGGCCAGCGTGCCCTGATGTTTCTTGTTTCCAGTTTCCATGAACTTCTGAGAACTGGCAAGTGCACAGTTAGCACAACTTAGAGTGACAGCGGCACCATTTACGGAAAATATACGCTCATCATTCTTTGACTTTCAGGTTTTATGAATGTTAACCGTCCTTGGCATTTTGGCTCACACTGTAAGTTAGTATGAAGAGTAAACCACAAGGTTGTGTTTCTTGACAGAAAGCTCCAATGGACAGTGACTGGAAAGGAGTTTAGGTTCTGACCTTGTTACTCTGTGGGATTGTCATTGAATCCTTATGCATGTGTCAGCATATGGCTTTTTTAAAGCGCTTTATATCACACCTGAACCTAATTTATTTTTAATTTACCTGAACGATAGGACTCAGAGTCAGCATTCTTAGATCCTAGTAACCAGAACCTGCAAATGCTGCACTTTTCATGCCTCTTTATACACCTCTTTATTGGTGCATCTGTGTTTGTGGTTTGAAATGCTACTTTCAAAGTGAGTAGATGTTTTATAACTGTGATTAAATGTAATTAAAGGGTTTCTTGTTGGTGACGTAACATTTAAGTTTTATTTAAGGAGTGAAAATGTCACACCTGCTTACCATTGTTTTTGAAGATCCCAGTGAGTCTGCCTTGCCTTTAGTTCTGTGTTATTGTCTATATTGCAGGCTGGTCAAAGATGCCCCTTGGGATGAAGTTCCCTTGGCGCACTCTTTGGTTGGGTTCGCCACCGCTTATGACTTCCTGTATGAGTACCTGAACAAGGGCCAACAGGAGCGCTTCCTCCAGGTGATCGGCAATACATCGCGCCTGATGTATGAGAAGTCCTACGTGCGAGGCTGGGGATTCCAATACCTGCACAACCACCAACCCACCAACTGTGTGGCTCTGCTGACAGGAAGCCTCGTTTACATGACTCAAGGTTTGTGATCAATGCATGTATAATGTGGTTTGTTGTTGCCTTCATTGTACGGTAGAAAAGCGTTTCTTTTTAATGTTAACGATTTACAAGAGTTAAATGAGTTTATACAGTTCTACAGCTAAGAATGGTCGCAGTCTCTCTTATTACTCTTCAGTTAAATACTGGCATCAAATGAGTATTCAGTATTGGCTGATACCCAAAGTACAGAAATCTGTATCTGTAGAAGTTAAAATAATTAATCTTCATTATAAATATACTCTTTCAGATCTCTCTACATGATACTGTTCTTACCAGAAGTCACAAATCCTGTCACAGTTAGTGCACTATACTTGCTACTTTACCTTTTCCAGTAGCCCATACTGCTCCGACAGTTCTCACTACTTAACTCTGGAGATTGATCCTTTAGCTTCATAATGTTGTGTTTACTTGTATTTCATGTACCATAGAATATTTAAAATAATTAAGTTCCACAGTTAATACAGAAAACTACTGATAGATTCAGAATGACATCATTATGACATCAATGTGGGTTGCTTTTGTTCCTGTATATTTTATATATATTTGAATATGTTGGTTAGAGGGGAAAAAGTGTGAGCTCAGCAGTTTTAGCAGTCTGTGGCCTCTTTAACTACTGTGTGACTGCTTGTCATCTCAAGGTTAAGCCATTATTTGTTGCATGTTCTAGCCAGTGTATAAAATGATTTTCTTTTAGAACTTATGAATCGGAAGATCAAATTGACTCTATACTGAAGAGAGTATTAATTTTGCATCAGTGTTTTATTTCTCCTCAACATTTGTTCCTTTTAGCTCAGTTGCGGTTCATATACTTTGAATGATATTTGTCTCGTAATGACTCACTTTGACTATTGTCAGCTTCAGTTTACTTATACGTGCATGGGAATTCGGTGAGCATGGTTATCCGTTATTGCTGTTCTTAAACCGTTAGTAGTTTGCCATAAAACTGTTGCATTCTCCTTTAAGATCTGCTTCTTTGATCTCTCCGGCATTTCCTTTGTGGGTCTGCCTGTTGTGTCTTATTGTCTCCGTATCCTGTAGTAAATAATGTGTGACAGCAGAGACCGGATATCAAACGATGAAGTCCTGCAGTGCATCTCGTCTTGTTTGCAGGGTTTTTTAATTTGGGGCACAAAACAGTCGTCGCTGATGTGAACCAAATGATAGCTGCCTTGCAGAGTGTTTCTGTGGTCATTGTGGTTTTTGTTTGAGTTTTTTTTAAAGAGGGCAACAGCACGCACAAAGCTGTGTGAAATCCCCTTTCTCCTGTTCAGTGTGTTACCTGAGGAAATGTTTCTATAAGCCAAAGCTTGGACACTTTCGGCACAGATTTTCTTTGTGTGGTCTGCAGGAAGCCTCATGCAGAGATGACAGTTTCATACCTAGCAAGGGTGACAAAATAGCTTCTCGGTAGATTGCTAACACATGAGGTATGAGGTTAAAAGACTGTGCAGAGATATGACTGTTGATTCTGATACGTCTGAGGTGAAAATAAAAATTTTAACACTTGAGGTTATATATGAAATATAGAACCTAATTTGTTTCTATTTTGTTTTTTGTCCCTCTTTTTTTAAAGTTACCCAATTATAGTGGGTTACATCATAAGTAAATGTTATAAGAGTTACCCTTGATGTGTTTTATTTTTACATTTTTAAGAACTCTCCTGGAGCATCTTGGAGCTGGTGTTGTTCGAAAGTGTGGTCCTGCACTGTGTGCATGTCAGTGAAGCTCTATTTGTGTCAGTGTGGTTTTTGTGCATGTCGGGAGTTTCTGTTTGATGGTAAATACCTGCTCTGGGTAGGCCTAGCAGTCCCCAGACCCAAACCAAACACTGCTGGCGGATGGCTCCAGTGGGCCGACCGATGCCTGTACCCACCCATCTGATTAGTGCTGATAGCCCCCAGGAATCAGTCCTCAAAGAGCTGTGGCTGGAGGGTTTATGCAGTTGCTTGTTCTCATAGTAAACACTGTGTGTGTGATCCGGTGGATTTGTCAGAGATTATACATCATGTAGTGTTTTATATGGTGGTTGTCATGCTTTTCATCCACAGCTGCATTTTGCATTTGTACAGTTCCTTTTGTAACACACTAAGAAGACTTTGTTAGCTGTTGTGCTGTTTTCCATTCATTCCATTAGTGGCATAACACATACCACTAATACTCCATAACATGACGCCCTGCTCACTTTGCTCCTTCTCTTCAGGTCCTGCTGGGAACATACAGTGTTTTCATTCATTTAACCACTTTTAAGGCCACTGCTTGCAAAAAGGTTTAGTGCGCTCTCTGTTTTTGCAAAGCTTTGGAGATCTGTTATTGTATGTTAGTAAGCAATATGATGACTCCACAGGAGTCAAGTTGAGGGGCGGTATGAGCCTCCTGGATTTTTGTTTCGTTGACTCAAAAGTGAAATAATTAACATGACTATCTACCACACTAGATTGTCCATGTCTTTGGCCAATCAGGTGTTGTTTATTACCTTCTTCTACAATTTAGACTCAGTGTGTCTTAAGTTTAGGTGTGAAGCCTGACCTAAAAACGAATTGATAGGAGCTGGATCAATTGAGCTCACACTCTTTACAAGTCTGACTTTGTCAGATTTGACTGAAATGGCACCATATGATTTGAGAGTATTTGATATTTTCTCCTTGCACACTACACGAAGAGGGTTCATGGTTCAAATCCCAGCACCCCCCCTGGGTGTTCCTTCCTTCCTGTGTGATGTTTGCATGTTCTCCATGTGTCTAAAAGAAACACTTTAAACCCAAATGGAGCCAGTCCCAGCGGACAATGGGACAAGCGTGTGGGTACACCCTGCATAGGTCACCTGCCTATCACAAGGCAACATATAGATATAAACCACCATTTACCCCTGTGTGGTCAATTTAGAGTCCAGCAGTTGAATCAGGAGTTGTAATGACAACCTTCTTGCTGCTAGGTGCAAGCGCTAACCACCGCACCATCTGGTCATCCAGAAATTAACATACTAATACATAACAATGGAAGGGCTTGGTACTATGCTGCGTATTTTACTTGTACACTCTCTATTTTAGGCTACCTTCAGGAAGCATACCTATGGACTAAGCAGGCTCTGTCCATTATGGAGAAGTCCATGGTTCTCCTGCAGGATGTGACAGACGGTTCCCTTTACGAAGGCGTGGCCTATGGAACTTACACAACCCGCTCTCTGTTCCAGTACATGTTCCTGGTGCAACGCCACTTTGCCATCAGCCACTTTGACCACCCCTGGCTCCTCAAACACTTTGCTTTCCTCTACAGGACCATCCTGCCAGGTAACTGTCACATCAGCTGCTGTTTGTTTACTTTGCTAAATGGCTGTGTATGTGATACACTTTTCATCAAAGTCAACCAATCGGTAATTAAGTAGGGTACTTAGCTATTAATGAGAGCAACACAGCCTATATGGGGCCTGCATGCATGCAGCAGTCTGTGAATGTCTTTCAAAGCTGACTCAAGAACTGTAGGGACCTGAAAGTTTGCTGGATCAGGAGGAAGGCATCAGCAGACGAGTGAGCCTAGGTCAGGTTTGGCCATTTCACTGCCTCCTGCCAACAAATTCTGTATTGCGTTTGTGTGGGACTGCTGCACACAGACAGTGCTTCCAAGTACACAAGAATAAGAATCTTTATTGTCATTGCACAGTCATACATTGTACACCTACTGCAACATTCCTTTTATTATGCTTTCAATACATTACTTCTGAAGGACTCACCTGGACCAAGAATCATTATTCTGACCTGTCTAGTGGTTCGCTGTTGTGTCATTGACTGTGTGCATTTGTGATGTTTGTTGTGATAGCATACAGTTGACAGAAAGCAAACACCTAAAAGGCAGAACAGCCTAACCCAAAGTAAACAATAAAAAAGGTTTTATGAATGTAGCTGAAGGGCGCCTAAAGGAGCTGCTCTCTGAGATGGTGTGTCTGTACACACTTACATATGTATTTTTGGTGCTACAGACTGATAAATGTCTTCTTAACTGTATTTATTTACAGTATATCATGTCAAGACTGGCCACCTCTGAAGCTTTTTCTTGTTTTACCAGGGTTTCAGCGGACCGTAGCCATTGCTGATTCTAACTACAACTGGTTCTATGGGCCAGAAAGCCAGCTGGTCTTCTTGGATCGCTACGTGTTGCGTAATGGCAGTGGAAACTGGCTGGCAGATGTGATTCATCAAAACAGGGTGACAGAAGGGCCAGGTCAGGCTGGAAAGGGCCAGCGGTGGTGCACGCTTCATACTGAGTTTATCTGGTAAGCTGCTGAATTTAATTATTCTCACTAATCCTTCACAATTGTATTACTATCTATATGTGATGTACAATACTTGTAATATGTATGTTTCTCAGGGTTCATTTCAGTTTATCATTTCACCCTCAGTTTCATGTCTTCAGCATGAAACACCGTGAATGTCTGTAACACAGTGATCCTACAATATTGAACTTTGTCACAATATTTTAATTTGAGATGAACTTTTTGAAATTAATTACCGAAATAAATTAACTTTACCGCATTATTCTAATTTATTGAGATGCACCTGTATTAATCAACTACATGTATCGTTATTGGTTGATCCCACTTCATCCAAAGTCTAAAAGTACCAGCTTTACAGCATACGCACACAAAAAAGTCAACATTTTATCACCAGCTAACTTCTTGTGCATCTGGAATACCTTAAAACACCTTTGAATCTATTTTACATACATATATATATATATATTATTCATCTGACATAGGACTTGTTGTATTCTTCAGGTATGACCCGAGCCTGATTTCCAAGCCTCCGGCAGATTTTGGAACATCTCGACTCCACTACTTTGAGGACTGGGGTGTGGTCACATACGGCGGTGCTTTACCTGCAGACACCAACCAAACCTTTGTCTCTTTCAAGTCCGGCAAGCTGGGAGGACGGGCTATCTTTGACATTGTCCACAGGAATAAATACAAAGAGTGGATCAAAGGGTGGAGAAACTTTAATGCTGGTCATGAGCACCCTGACCAGAACACTTTCACTTTTGCACCCAATGGTTTCCCATTCATCACAGAGGCACTATATGGTCCCAAGTACACTCTGCTGAACAATGCCGTATTGTTTGGCTCAGCCAACTCAGGGAGTTGCTTTAAACCATGGGCTGGACAGGTAACAGAGTCCTGCGACTCAAAGTGGTTGAAGTACAAAGAGGGGCTGGCGGCTGATTCCCAGGGCAAAGTAGAAGCTGCTATGGAGAGACAGGGAATGGTCTTCATTCGAGGTGAGGCACGTTCTGCTTATAATCCAGAGCTGAAGATCAAGAACTTTCAGCGGAACTTGCTCCTTCTTCACCCACAGCTCCTGCTGCTTGTGGACCACATCCACCTGGAGCCCGACAGCCCAACCAGGGCAATGAGTGCCTTCTTTCACAACACAGAGCTGCCATTCCAGAGCACAAAGATAGATGGTGTTCATGGAGCGTATGTATCACATGGTGAGGACAAGTATAAAATGTTCTGGATGGATGATACTGGCTACAGTAACAAAGGAGTAATAAGTTACTGGAATTACCCTCGAGGGTATCCGTATAATGGCTCTAACTTTGTTAACATCACAGTGCCATTGAGGTACCCTCACACAAGGGTTGCCTATATTTTCTTTGGACCAGGGGTCGAGGTACAGAGCTTCAGTCTTCGTGGTGATGATCAGAGAGTCGATATTTACCTGGCAACCAAGGATCACACTTATACTGTCTATTTGCTGACTGCAGAGGTCACTAGTAAGCCTCTGTTCTCGATGGTACTGCTGGACAACACGAAGATCGTATTTGAGAAGGCGGCCATCGTGGCTGATAGCTCGCCAGAGGAAGTAGAGGAGTACGTCAATGTCATGGAGGACAACCTTCAGCACGTCAAGCCGGTTTTCCAGCAGATGGAAAGACACATCCTCGGACGGGCTCTAAACACTGCCAGCTTCCGAAAGACTGCAGAGCGCCTCCTACAGTTCTCTGACAAAAAGAAGACAGAGGAGGTCATTGAGAAGATGTTTACAATGTCTAAGAAGCAGGGCAAGGGTCAAGGGGGAAAGAAAGTAAACCTTGGGGAGAAGCTTTCTGAGAGCCTACCTGACATTTTTGCACAGATTGAAGCAAACGAGAAAAGAGAGAGACAGAAATCTTCAAAGCGTACATATGAGGACAATCCAGAAGAAGGGGACGCGGACTCTAGGGCCTTTATCGATTACACAGACAGTCGTAAAAACAGAAAGAGTGGCTTTTTTAAGGGCCGCAAATTCAAAGAAGTTCACATGGTGGCCACATCAGGAAGTGAGGGTCTCCCTAACACGGGGTCCTACATAAGACTCTTCCTCCTCTTGAATACGGCCACCTTCTTTTTACTGCTGGCTGTGTTACTGAGTCGCTTTCAGAGGGGTCGAAGCTTGCACACGCAGAGGTGTTTCTACACCATCCTTCTGATCGACTGCTTCATCTTACTATACCTCTACTCGTCCTGCTCTCACACACAGTGCTAACAGCGTGAGAAGCAGGAGAGGAATCCTCCAACCACACATCACATGAAACTGATGTTCATGGAGAACTAAATGCAGTCTACACCTCAGTCTGAGCCAGATCTTACAGCAGATAGGGCTGTTTGTAGAAAGAAATCGGACTTTTCAAAGATGATATAATATTTTTTAAGTCACAATATTAGGACAGACAAATAAGTCACAATATTAGGACAGACTTGATATACATAGACTTACTGTCTAAACATACAAAAAAGTTTTTTCTTTATAGAAGAGAATGATAAAGAACGTATTATGTCAACAGGAACGTCGTAATAGAACAATACTTGAAACATCATAGTATTACAATACTTGTTCTGTACCAAAATATTCACATTTTATTCCAGAAATGTCAGATTTCTTTTTACCAACAGTGGCCCTAATATTTGTTAAAGATCGACCTAATGTGTGCTCAGGTAAAGAAAATAAATAAATAAGGAACTGATTCCAAATAGGAATTGATGACTTGCCACAATAAAACCTTTGATGTAAAAGGCTTCTGTGGAGCTTTAGAACTGAGTCTATGTCAAGTTTGTTTTATGTTAGTGTTCAGAAGTCCTGCCTTGTATTGAAGATCTCAAGGTTAGCCACTATAATGCGGTCACCTCAGCTGTAATTGAGATTCATCCTGTCTATATCGTTCATAGAAAAAAACATTTAAGTATGTGTGTGTGTTTGAGTGAATGCAAGATATGTTTTATATATCTATATGTTTCCTTGTTTTTGCATTTGTAAATAAAATTTCCACATTCATAGGTGTGTGTTCATTGCCTGTGTGTTCTCAAATGTGATAATAAATTCAGAGGCCAATAATATAAGGTAAAACAAACCAATGAAATTCTGTCCCAATTTGACAACACATACATTGCGAATGTACAGTATGCTGACACTTCAGTAATCAATGTCAATGTAGGGCATTTATGTAGAAATGATAGAGAAGGAACAGCATAAAGCCGAAGATTTTGCAGTACAGTGCATGGTGTCTTTCTGTCACACTGCTACAACCTGAATTAATGTCATTAGCACATCTGCGGTTTCAAGCTTTAATAAGCCACAACCATTTTTTCTTTTTCCTTTTTTTTTTTTTTTTTTTTTTACAATTTTTACATACATAATGTTGTGGCGATATGAACATCAAGCATTATTTTTTCCCCATAAATACTTGCATTCTGTCTTCTAATGCTGTGGTCACATCATACACAGTTGGGTGGCAGTGCTAGAGAGAGATTCCTATGTTAAGGACTTGGGGGGGAGGGGGGGGGGGCAATGTTTTTAGTAGAAAAAGACTAGAAACAGTGTGTTTAAACTACCTCTTTATGATTTGTAATTTGTGGCTTCCAGCCCATTTTTTTCCTGCTGTAAAAATAAATCTTTAGACACAGTCACAAATAAAATTTGATTAAAAGAAATGTAATTTCATAAACATTGTGATAGGTTGATAGCAGTATAAAAAATGAACGAATTTACTTATTTATATGTGTACCA
>JAFBJQ010000018.1:43963-86232 GCA_016785345.1 Trinectes maculatus
GGTGAGCGCGGAGCAGCACATCCTGAGGAACGGGGAACTGATGGGGCTGGTGGAGAAATGTGGGGGGAGGTATCATGTGCTGAGCACCAGGAAAACAACCTGTGGACATGAGGGACTGTTTGAGAAGATGGAGGCTATAGTGGCTATAAACAGCAGAGACAGATGTTTGATGTAGTAATTTATCATTCATTTGCATGTTTTTTTTTATATCTGGAAATAAATGTAAGTGAAAATACAAATATCACAGCTGGAGTTAAAGTGTGTAAATTTTTTGTCCTGTGGATCTCAGCATGCTTTTGTGTTGAAATACTGGAAAACGCAAAGTATTTGCATTGTATCATAAAATGATACAATGCAACTTGAGACTGGAAATAACTCCGATTCAAGGAAGTGAAACATCACAAAGGGAAGTTAGAGAGGAAAGGAAAAAAAAGTACTGGTGTAATTTTGAACAATGTGATGAAATCTAAAAAAAAAAGAAATGAAGCAGAGCAGAAGAATGAAGTGCATTAAACGCAACTTCCTGCTAACAAAACATAAATATGACTGCAAAGAGGCTGCAAAGCATGAGTGACTTTCACATTTTCCCCACCAGATGGGGACCTTGTGTCAGCGTAGAGTAATCGGCACTGACAGTCGCCCACGATAAAGAGTTGATGGCGAAAGTATAGTGAAGCTAAGTCAATTTTTTTTTTTTTTTTTTTTTTTTTTACAATTTTTACATACATAATGTTGTGGCGATATGAACATCAAGCATTATTTTTTCCCCATAAATACTTGCATTCTGTCTTCTAATGCTGTGGTCACATCATACACAGTTGGGTGGCAGTGCTAGAGAGAGATTCCTATGTTAATGACTTGGGGGGGAGGGGGGGGCAATGTTTTTAGTAGAAAAAGACTAGAAACAGTGTGTTTAAACTACCTCTTTATGTTTTGTAATTTGTGGCTTTCAGCCCATTTTTTTCCTGCTGTAAAAATAAATCTTTAGACACAGTCACAAATAAAATTTGATTAAAAGAAATGTAATTTCATAAACATTGTGATAGGTTGATAGCAGTATAAAAAATGAACGAATTTACTTATTTATATGTGTACCAGTAATGGTTATTACAGTAAAAATGATTTAAGCACTTAATTTTTAATTGATCCATTTTTTTCTAAACTTTAAATTGGAACAAAAGCTCACATCTGTCTGCTTCTGCTTTCTGTAGTCATCTGCTTTTTTAAGGAGGAGACTCTGCTGTGCACAGATCTCTGGTGTGGAAAGCACTACTATCTGAGACCTTATGGCATTTCTTGACTTTGTGACTTTCAACAGCTCCTAACTCAAAAGTCCTACTCCAAAGAAAACGTCTTTTCATTCCTCTCCTCTCAAAGATTCTGTGGGTTGTTTTGTTCCAATTAAGCAGATAATGACTTCCAGATGTGCGCCATACAGCTTCTTTCACAATGAAAAGTGAAGTGACCTCGGTTGTCTGGGTTGGTCTGAATGGTTGAGGGGTGAACAGAAGGGGATTGCAGGTGGATTTACTGATTCATTATGAAATGAAACCTTACAGGACAGTGAGGATGTGCTGATAAAAACACAAAGCCCAGAAGTAGGCTGGCTGTTTTTTTTCTTACCTCTTTTTGACATTGTTATGAAATAGGAAATACTGACATCTGCTGGCCTCCGCTTGTTGTGTGCATGTGTGTATTTGTGTAAAACCCCCTGCAATGATGCAGTTGATCCAACTTTTCTGTTTCATAGTTTTATTCCTTTTGAGGTCATAAAGAACTACATTTACAGATATTAAACCCTGGATAGCATGTGGATTTAATAAACGGACCCCACATTCGTTCCTCGTTAGTATAGTGGACAGTATCTCCGCCTGTCACGCGGAAGACCGGGGTTCGATTCCCCGACGGGGAGTTACATGTTTTTGTTTCATTTTCAAATTATCCTGCGGGGATTAATGCAGTACTCCGATTATGAATCCATCATATTTATCTTGTCAAGATTAGTTTACATTTATGTACTGCTCTTTAATGTTTTTGACTCATTGAAAGTGTTTGACTGGATAAACTGAATTAATCTTCTCTTTAAAGGGACAGGAGAAGAAATTTTAAAAATGTTTTTGATTCCAAATATTCGATGTCGATTATTAGAGTTACAGAGATAATGTGTTGCACGTTGTTGTTGAATAATAAAGTCTTGTATCCCTGCTATTTCCTGCTTTGCCTTTTTGCCCTGCAATGAACCTCCTCGCTCTCCGTTGTCAGTTTGAATAAACTTTATTGCCAGGGGTTGTTGGTGCAATGTCAAACATGGGGGCGCGTGTTGCGCGTATGTTCAGAAATTTCAACCTAGAAAACCGGGTTTACCGAGAACTCGCCAAGGAAAAGCCGCATGCTGCGCCCCGACACAAGGTCAACCTACCTCCGTCTGCCGCCGGCTCTGACGGTGAGTGACTGAGAGCTCCGCATGCTTGTGTAACTGTCCCGCTAGGGGTCAGACCAGGCTGCGACAGACGAGAACCTAGCATTCAAATGAACCTCAAAGAAACATCAGCATCATACCATTATACTGTGTGTGTTCGTTTCAGCATTGGATCCACTGAACCAAAAGAACGACCCATTGCTGGCGCTTCTCAAGTCTGTGTACGTGGAGTCTAAGGATCCAGCATCAGCAGCAACAGCACAGGTCACTCTGCACACTCACTGTGGAATGAAAGACTATGATGATGTATGGTGCTTCGTTTGACTTCATTAACAAGTATTGGAAGTATCAGGTCATAGTGAAAATATGAACATAACTGCCGCCTTTACATACCCCACAAATATAGTTTAAGTAAAACAAATGATTCAAGTTATTTTAATAAACCTTACTCCATTTGGATAAAATGGTACAATTGCGTGGGGCTAGTTTCCATCCACCTTTGATATTCTAGGGAGTATTTAGTGCAGCAGGATGGTACAATTGAGAGTAAGTCAGAATAAATCCACGTGAGTGGGTGAAACTGGTGTTAACAGGGGTCCTGCTGGGTCTGCAGCAACAGCTGTTTGAAGCTGGGATACTGTTTTTATTCTATATGAATTTCATAAGCCCTATGAGGCAAATTGCAATTTGTGAATATGGGCTATACAAATAAAATTTGATTGAACTTGATTGATTGATAAATAAAGTGCAGGCATGATGAAAACAGGCTACACTGGGAAGAGAGTGTGCACTGTCTGTGCATATCGCATTTAGAAACTGCCTTCTCAGTTCACTTCCATGCTAAATACTGAATTGCCATTTTCCAAACAACGGACATCGGTCATTGTGACCACGCAGAGGAGCTGTGTCCTCCTGTGTGTCTTACAATGATGCAACAGTTTTAACTTGCCATATCTTATAAGTTATATGTTCTATTTTTATTTAATTTACAGGTGCATTTCCATCATGTGCACTACATAAACAACACAACACATGACATCAGATCCCCATCATGTGACATACTATAATATTAAAACACACACGACATTCTGCCCAATTTGTTGCGTCTTACGATCAGCAAGGGGTGCTAGGCATGAATTCTATCCCATGTCCATATGTGGCTAATTTATATGTTGTATTTCTAATATTGAATTAAAAAAGCATTACAATATAAAAATGTGGATGTTTATGTCTTTGTTTTGTTCTTGGTTTCAGCATCTGTTTGCATTTTACACTCACTTTTTTTATTCTGGATTCTTCCACAGGCATCAAAGAAAGTGACACAGGGTAAACAGGAAGCGCGCCGGCCACTCAGGTTCAGTTTACCTGGACAATCATATGGCCTGGTGGAGCTCACTGACATTCCTAAAGGCAAACTGACCATAGTTGAGGCTCTGACAGCCCTCAGCAGCCACCAGCGTCAGCCTCAGACATGGACGCCAGAGAAGATCGCTGAGGAATATTCTCTTAACCTGAAAGACACAAAGGCCGTTTTAGAGTTCTTCATCCCCTTCCAGGTTAAGATCATACCGCCCAAGAGCAGCAATGCCAGGCAGATAGAGGCTTCTTAGGGCTGGATTGAAGCTGATAAACCAAAGCTTCTCAAGCTCACAATTTTGTGTTTTTTTGTCATCGTGGGAGGCTCAAAAACAAACTGTAAAAATGAAAAAAGTAATAATTAAAAATAAATACATTAATAAATACTGTGGATTTTATATTGTTGAGGATGCTGACAGTGAATTTTTTTTGACCTGCTGGCCTACCCGTCTTTAGATAAGCTTAAAAATAAGTTTTTTGTATTCTTAACATCAGATGCACTTATAATTTATAAATGATAAGGATGACCTTGCAATATTTGCTCCTAAATGCCGCACATACGCACATTTTCTGACAATAAAATATTTTTTTGTCTTTACGTTTAAGCTTTTTAGTCAACCAAGATTCCTGTGAATGAGTAATTATGCAGTGTCATCAATATTATTTTTATCATATTTAAAGAAATTACTTTTTTAGCCTGGCATTTAAAAAAAGTGAATATTTGATCTTAGGCTAGCAATAATAAACCCCATTTGTTATTTTTGCCACCCACTGCAGCGAAACGTGCCCAAAAAGTAACTTCCTCCAGCCAATAAGCACGCCCACATCACCCATCTAATTGGTTGACGCTGGAGGCTGGGCGTGTCCTCGGAGAAGTCCACTTTTACCGATGTAACTGGCTTCTGTGGGTGTCAGTTACACTATATAAACCTGCATCAAACCAACTAGTGAGAGCGCGAATACTGCCGGAAGCAGCGCTGTTATGTTGTTATTTCAAAATAAAATAAAATCTGATCTGGATCTGAACCCTGAATGAAATCGTAGCCAGCCAGGTGTTTTTAAAATTTGAATGTTCTTGTATGTAGTAGATGTCTAAGAAGAAGAAGAAGAAACACAGTACATAGCACACAGCACACACATGCGGAGCAGTGGGCAGCCATTCAAGGCGCCCGGGGGGCTGTTTTTTTTTTGGGGGGGGGGGGTTAGGGCCCAGGGTGGTGGACATGTGTTGGCCCTTCTCCCTATTTTCGGCCAATCCAAGGTATATAAGCCGATTCTCCAGCATCTTCGCAACCACTCCCCAAAAGGTTAATCGTTGTCGGCAGGATTCGAACCTGCGCGGGGAGACCCCAATGGATTTCTAGTCCATCGCCTTAACCACTCGGCCACGACAACCGGTTAGGAAGATTCTGTCAACAGTAAAGTAGTAATTTATTTTGATAAAATACCCGGTAGACATGTTGTGTTGTAAGTTCACTCTGAGAGCCCTGAACACGCTGATAGCATTCTTGGAACTATTCAATTATTTTAAATATATACTGTATAAATTTCTTTGTAAATATAACATTTCTTTTCAATTCCAGCTAAATACAAATTAGGCAGTTAATTAATTTAGTTTTTTCTGTTGCTGGCCTACCCGTCTTTAGATAAGCTTAAAAATAAGTTTTTTGTATTCTTAACATCAGATGCACTTATAATTTATAAATGATAAGGATGACCTTGCAATATTTGCTCCTAAATGCCGCACATACGCACATTTTCTGACAATAAAATATTTTTTTGTTTTTACGTTTAAGCTTTTTAGTCAACCAAGATTCCTGTGAGTGAGTAATTATGCAGTGTCATCAATATTATTTTTTATCATATTTAAAGAAATTACTTTTTTAGCCTGGCATTAAAAAATTTGAATATTTGATCTTATGCTAGCAATAATAAACCCCATTTGTTATTTTTGCCACCCACTGCAGCGAGACGTGCCCAAAAAGTAACTTCCTCCAGCCAATAAACACGCCCACATCACCCATCTAATTGGTTGACGCTGGAGGCTGGGCGTGTCCTCAGAGAAGCCCACTTTTACCGATGTAACTGGCTTCTGTGGGTGTCAGTTACACTATAAACCTGCATCAAACCAACTAGTCAGAGCGCGAATACTGCCGGAAGCAGCGCTGTTATGTTGTTATTTCAAAATAAAATAAAATCTGACCTGGATCTGAACACTGAATGAAATCGTAGCCAGCCAGGTGTTTTTAAAATTTGAATGTTCTTGTATGTAGTAGATGTCTAAGAAGAAGAAGAAGAAACACAGTACATAGCTCACACATGCGGAGCAGTGGGCAGCCATTCAAGGCGCCTGGGGGGCTTTTGAGGGGGGGTTGAGGGCCGGGGCAGAGTGGTGGACATGTGTTGGCCCTTCTACCTATTTTCGGCCAATCCAAGGTATATAAGCCGATTCTCCAGCATCTTCGCCACCACTCCCCAAAAGGTTAATCGTTGTCGGCAGGATTCGAACCTGCGCGGGGAGACCCCAATGGATTTCTAGTCCATCGCCTTAACCACTCGGCCACGACAACCGGTTAGGAAGTTACGTCAACAGTTAAGTAGTAATTTATTTTGATAAAATACCCGGTAGACATGTTGTGTTGTAAGTTCACTCTGAGAGCCCTGAACACGCTGATAGCATTCTTGGAACTATTCAATTATTTTAAATATATACTGTATAAATTTCTTTGTAAATATAACATTTCTTTTCAATTCCAGCTAAATACAAATTAGGCAGTTAATTAATTTAGTTTTTTCTGTGCAGGACTACAATAGTGGCCATTCATTTGATGTTTTCGTATTTATTTTATATTTGTCAGCAGTGTCTCTTGTC
This sequence comes from Trinectes maculatus, assembly GCA_016785345.1. Lineage (NCBI taxonomy): Eukaryota > Metazoa > Chordata > Actinopteri > Pleuronectiformes > Achiridae > Trinectes > Trinectes maculatus. The sequence goes on from JAFBJQ010000018.1 coordinate 50,611, forward strand.
TGTCTGTGAAAGGGAACGTTCTGTCGAAAGTGCAGACAGGAAATGATGGTAGTTGCTGTCGCCGCCTTGCTGCAGATAGTAAGTGCAGTTTGCGACAGTGTGGTGGTGATTTGGGCTGCTCGCAGTAGATGATGGAGGATATGCCGGTCACAGCTCACATTCGAAGAACTCGGTCATGAAAAGAAGGATGAAAAACACGAGTCACTCATAATGAATAGTCGCTCATTGAAAACGCGGACAAACTGGCGTCGCCTCTCTTGCGGTCCTCTGGAAACAAAGCGAGACGAACCGAATGCGGATTCCACTTTCTCTGCGGCGGCTCGGTGTGTGTAGGTGGTAGCATCACCGGCTGTCGCCGCACTGTTGTTTAACACATACACACACACACACACACACACACACACACACAGCCTGGCGAACGTTTGAGGCAAAAAGTCCACATATGTTTCTCTTCGGTGGCAGAACGACAGATTCGTGTTTTTCACCACGACGAGGAGGAGACAACATGTTCGCTGGCGAGATGCAGCGTCCACTGGACTGAGCTTCAACATGGGAGAATGAAGCAGGTAATACCAACCTCAAGCCGACTGTGCGCACATAAACATTGTTTTATCGTTTATAGCAACATAATTGTCGACATTAATAGAGGACATTTGGCCGAATATGTTCAGTCACAGTGTCCGCATCGTCCACAGGGGCATATGCAGTCCGTGGACCCTGCGTTTGGCGTCTCAACCATTTTGAGTAACAGTTTAGGCTGCTGTGAATGTTTCCCAAACAAGCTAGCACCTGGTCAAGCTAGCACCTTGTCATACACAACAGCACTAGGCAGTGATGGAGCCATGGCCCCTAACTGCTCTCTGCTGGAGCTTTAGTTTCATCAATGAGGACCGAACAGAATGAAGTTTGAATTCATTTCAGTTACTACTGAATCATATGGCTATGATATATGGCTAGCAGCGTTAGGGAATATGTCAATCAATCAAATTTAATTTGTATAGCCCATATTCACAAATTGCAATTTGCCGCATCGGGCTTTAACAAATATGTAATGTTGCTATGATGTTTTTTTTATATGAATAGCACATACCAAACTTAATTCAAGCACTGAACAATAACTATACTAGCTAAGTAAAACCCCTCAGAAACCAATTTGCACTAATAATGAAATGACTCCAAGTCATTGTAAGCAGGTGGAGACTTAAATGTGGAACAGTCCCTAAATGCAAGTTGCTGACATTGATATGTCACTGGAATAACAGATGCAGTATGGTTCACTTTGGATATGTGAAGTTTTGTGGTTTCAGTCCACCACAAATTCCACAAGAAAATGATTTTTCCTACTGTAAAACGTGCTTTTTAGTTGTTTATTTTTGGAAATCAGTGCAGTTTCAATTTCAGTTTGTAAGTGTTTGATCAAAAGTTTCTTATAATCTTTATCTAATCTCATTGAGATTAAGATTTTCTCATTGACCAGAGAGACCTCACATCAATGAAATATTCACAACAAATTGTAGAACTTAAAAAGAGGAACAACTGCAAGGGATGGATTAAATCAATTTATTAAAATGATAACGATGTGTTTAATTATCTTGAGGATGGTTTGGTGCTTGTTCCAGTGCAAAGGTGCAGAGGGCCTAAAACCATGTGTCTGTGAGGAAGTGCAGCAGATACTACAGCTGATGTTAGTGTTATGGTGTAATGAATAATAATGTAATTTAGTAGCACTTTTCCTACCACAACAGACAGACCAGGCGCACCTGATGGGTTTCACTCGACATTAAGTAGTTACTTTTTCAGTAATAACAATCAAAGATTTATGAGGCAGAGATGTTTTTATTTCCTGCCTTCTTTTTATGAATTCAAGATCAGGAGCTGCTGTTGGAGAGCTCTCAGAATACTGTTGCAATTCCTGGTTGCATTCTGGCGACATAGAATATTTAAACAGTTCCCAGTATATCAGAACACCAAGTACCCAATCATTGACTGTTACTGCAGGCGTCAGAGATTGCTTGGAGGCTGAAGTGGCTATCTTAACTTTTTAGGTCATATTGCCCATAGAAATAAGTTGCAGAGATGTAGCAATACATTCCCCACCAAGGAATACTGCTACAGAGTATATTCAGAATTGTGATCCACGAGTCCACGTTAGACACAGCCATGTGGGAATACATATAAGCACGTTAAGTAAAGGGAGCAGGAGGTAGACCAATATCAAACCAGATTCCTGCTTCTTGATTATGATCAAGCAGTGGATGATTACAGAAAACGATTAAGTTGTATTCCCAGAAGCATTAAGCTTGGTCACTGCCAGCCTGTATAACTCCTTAATACAGCTTTGCTCTTAAATTTCATGGTGATATGTAACACTAGGTAAATATCATCTTCTTCAAGAATAAAAGCGACAGCCAAAAGGCTGTGTTCTAGCGTGGTTGCAAAAATAGTTGCTTTTACTGTTCTCAAAATACTTGACTTAAATTGCGTGTTTTTTTGTATTATTTAATGAAACAGCTTCATTTCTGTGGTCATTATTTTTGTATGTAGTTACAAATGAACTCTTCTACAGCACATTTATTATTTGGCACTTGCTGCTTAGTCACCATAAATGACACAAGGCAGTCTGAAATAAACAGCGTCCCGTGTTTATACAAGTGATAAGGGTTTTTATGGCTCTATTTGACTTGTTTCCAGTTGAACACTGGCTGTTGGATACTGGCAGCTGCTTAGAAAAGCACTTAAATATGGTTCCTTTTTTCATTTCAGGGAAATATTTAAAAAAAACGTTTCATATTTTATGCCACCGTTTTGTGACAAATACTTATTACCTCTTTTCTATTGAAAAGATTAATAGCAGTGTGTTACATAGAAAAATAGCTTATGTGCAGTAGAGAGTCTGGTACACTGATACATACATCTGATGGAGTCTGTGAATAGATTAAAGAAATGTGTGCTAAAGTGTTTTATCAGACATCTCTATAAGAGAATGTAGATGTTTCTTTTAACTGTGCAGTCAGGCCCCTTGTTTTCTTCTTACTGTGTTCAAGCGAGATAAAAAATGTCCTTGTGCTTATGGTCTGAAAGCAAGAAATGTTCTTTTTGTAATTGACTGAACCACACGAAGAAGTAAAAACAGAAAATATAGAGCAGTGCGTGTGGATGTTTGAAAAGAACCATTGATGGGAGATAAACTGAGAAGCATTAAGGTTACTAATTTGGGACAGAACTGACTAGCTGTTATATTTCATCGATCATTGCTGTCACAGAAAAAAAGACTTGGGCATTAATGTACAGACATATTGATTGATATTTTTATCTCACTCTCAGAAAGCGGGCTGTTCTTAAAGACCTCTTGGTTTTGAATATGTGTGACATGTAAGTTTATTTTGAGTTGTATTATAACTTAGATAGTTCAGCCGATTCTTTTTCTTTTGCTGATCTGAAAGGTTGAAGAGAAGTCTGTAAAAAAAAAAGAACAATAGACTTAAGCAGTGTGCAGGTTGAAGGGTTTGTTTTATCTTTCATCTCAAAGTTGAAGTTGGATGTGATCACACTTCGATAAAAATGAAATTGTCAGTGCAAGTTAAACAAACTGCGATTAGTTTCTGTTGAAGGACAAACACCAGTTTGCATGTAATCTATCTAGTGGAAATTGCTACAGTGCCAATGAAAACACATTTAGTAATTAAACCACATTTAGCATTTATACATTGTTTTTATGCCAGCACTAACATTCCCTGTTGATGCTGTGAATGAATTAGGTTCATCATATAAGAATATAAGAATATATTGATGCAAATAATGCCTTTTGTTATTTACTTTCTAATTTTTCACTGCTGTTTTTGTGTATGTCCTAGGGTCCTGCAGTCATGAAAAAGCTGCCCTGCTGCATTCCACTGGGAATACGTGCATCCACAGAATCATGTTCCGAGTGAGCTCACTAGCAACAATGCTTGCTCACCCTGGGGAAGAATGGTTCATTCCACTAGTTTCCCCCTTACAGAGGCAAGGGATATTAACACCGGTCTCTGCTGCCTCTTTGCTGCTGGGCTGCTGAACCTTTCAGAGCGGCTGGCGATGGATAATATCGTGGAGAACAGCACCATGGCGAACATTTCCCTGAGCTCCCAGTCCCCCTTTGAGCTGGTCACGCCAACAGTGGAGGCCCCGGAGAGTCTGCAGGGTGTTAGCCTACCTCTGCAGGTTTTCTTTTGCTTTGTCATGGTTGTCATCCTGCTGGTGGCCCTGTTAGGAAATGTTGTGGTATGCCTGATGGTGTATCAGAGATCTGCCATGCGCTCAGCCATCAACATCCTACTAGCGAGCCTAGCGTTTGCAGACATGATGCTGGCCATCCTGAATATGCCCTTTGCTCTGGTCACCGTCGTGACCAGCAACTGGATTTTTGGAGAACCTTTCTGTCGCGTGTCAGCCATGCTGTTTTGGTTTTTTGTGATGGAAGGTGTGGCTGTACTGCTTATAATAAGCATTGATCGTTTTCTTATTATTGTCCAAAAGCAAGATAAGCTGAGTCCACAGAGAGCTAAAGTGCTCATAGTGGTGACATGGGGACTGTCGTTCATTTTCTCTTTCCCCCTGGCCGTTGGTTCCCCTCCCCTACAGATACCTCCTCGAGCCCCTCAGTGTGTATTTGGCTACAGCATTGATCCTGGATACCATGCCTATGTACTGATACTAATGCTAGTCTTCTTCTTCATGCCTTTCATGGTCATGCTGTACACGTTCATTGGTATCCTGAACACCATCCGCCACAACGCCATCCGTATCCACAGCCACCCAGACAGCATTTGTCTCAGTCAGACCAGTAAGCTGGGTCTGCTGAGCCTCCAGAGGCCCTTCCAAATGAAAGTAGACATGAGCTTCAAGACCCGTGCCTTCACCACCATCCTCATCCTCTTCTCTGTGTTTACAGTGTGCTGGGCACCTTTCACTGCCTATAGTTTGGTAACTACCTTTAGTGATGGGTTCTACCGTAAAGACAGCTTTTTTCAAATCAGCACATGGGTCCTGTGGTTGTGCTACCTCAAGTCAGCCCTCAATCCTCTCATCTACTACTGGCGGATCAAGAAGTTCCGCGATGCCTGCCTTGATCTGATGCCCAAGTACTTCAAGTTCCTTCCTCAGCTGCCAGGAAACACTAAGAGGCGCATACAGCCGAGTGCGGTGTATGTGTGCGGAGAGCATCGCTCTGTGGTTTAAAGTCAGACTTTAACCTCAAACCTTTAAACACTGTTAAAAAACACATCTTTACATGATGCTTACTGCAGATGGGGGGTTTTGCTGTTAAGTGGGTTTGTTAAGTTTACCTCTCTTAGTCGGTGTTCAGACTGAAAGTAGCACTGCATTTAAAAAAAAGGTACGGGGTTGTGTTAACGTGGCCGTGTTGCAACTATACAATATGATGTTTTGTTTTTCTTTTCAAAATTGGTCAGCACACTGTTACAATGTTTTGTGCAAGTAGTAAAACAATATTTTGTGATACCTTATTTCGAGGAATGTTTTCTCTTTTCATTCGACAAAAGAAGCCAACATGTTTGCCAATGTAAAAGCCAAATCAGGAAGTATGCCAACTCAGTTTGCACAGTAGCTTTGTGTGGAGCATTTTGGTGTATCCCGCTGCCTTCTTTGGCTAATTAATCTGGTTCGGGCGTGGTATATGTTGCAGAGACCATCACCTCCTATACATGCTTTGGGATACAGTTTACAATTATGTTAGATATTGCATCAGAATGTGTTTTCCACGTAAAGGTACTGTTTGATCAAAGAATAAGCGAATGAGATCAAAACTTGAGTTACGGTCGAACATTCAGAGGAAACTCTGCAGTATTTAATGCACTGCTAATTTCAGTCTGACTCATTATTGCACTAAGGTTCAGAAACATGGACTATCTGGTCAGTCAGGGGCAACTGGACTCACCATGTTTGGTCAGAAAGGATTCACAACCTGGCGAAACCTTCAGTTTATTTCTCATTGTGGCCTGGTGCGGTTAATGACATGTAGGCTGTTCTGAAAGTAGAATCATAATTATTATAGCTATATGTTCTTTAAGGTTTAGGAGTGAACGGTTGTCAGCATGTGATGTAGACTCAAACAGCTGATATCTGATCAGCCTGTCGAGTATGCAGCAGACTCACTGCTGTGATTTTTCTGAATTTAATCTCCATGCCAAACATTGAGCTTGTTTTGCAGACCACAGTGGAGCCCAGTTGGCTTAGAATCAGATTCTTTATTGTTCAGGTCACTGAATGAAAAGAAACCGTGTTTGCTGTTCTCTCTGTCTAAATCACTTGACAGGACAACAAGCAATTTAGTACTTGTGTATAAACAGGAAAAAATAAATGTCAATAATGTCCAATTAAATCTTCAGTAATAGGGCTGGGTATTTTAGGTTCTTGGTACTGGTGCCAGTATAATACCAGAGTCAATTCTATAAATGTCTGAATGCAAGTTGCCATACAAGATTGTTGCCTTAAGTCTAAATTTTGCAAAATTAAGATTAAGGTAGGGTTTTTTTTTACACTACAATTACTATTGACATTAGGGTAATTGTGAGTTAAAAATCTGATTTTTAGCTATTGGCAGTACTTGATCTTAATACTGTACTTTGATTCACTAGCATATTTACTGTGGTACAAAGAACATTTAAGTAGAATACCCAGTCCTATTCAACACTTCAGTAAACCAGACTGCAGTGCAGCAACATGACATTTACCGCTAATGATACAGTCATGGATTAACATGTTCTTTTGCTCTCATGCTATCACTATAGCTCTGGCTGTTTTTTCCCACTGTTTGGGAGATACCGTGTCACTCTGGGTAATTAAAGTTTAACTGAAAGAAATCACAAGTCATAAAAAAGAAACCACTTTGTAACTGTTAGATTGCACTGGATGCAAGAGTATCCAAAAATGGATTTCTCCTTTAATATTGAGCTAAGAATCTAAGTGCTGTTGGGTTTGACTTGATCGGATCTTTCCTTACCACTGGAATTGTGAGTTCTAGGGAAAGACAATTTTTTTTTAGCTCTTTAGTAGTTGTTTTACAAGGCATGTAAATTACAGCTTAAATGGAATTCGAATGTTGTCATAAAGTGGCCATGACACATTTGAACATGTTAAAATTTCGATGTTTTGAATGTGCCTATTGATTAGTCCACTTGCCAGTCAGAATGCTGCTATATCTGGTGAAAATGTGCAATTTCAGTGTACTGTACTGTTGAATGTAATAAAGAAATAGACATTTCTTACCTTGGTAAACTGTCTGAAATGTTTGTTTTTTGCTTTGTATTTGTTATGGATCAGTCACTCACTGAGGTGTTGGATCAGCCCGAAGAGTGAGTCAGCTTCTGCTTTAAATGTTGTGGCTTATTGTATACGCTAGGAAACAATCTCCCAATGTCCACTTTGTGCAGATTTCTGTGTGCCACCATTAGAAGTGAACCCTTAATTGTGTTTTTCTAAGTAAAGAAATCTCTCCTTGTTTATGTTACATATAGAAAGGTAAATGAAAATAACTTTCAATGTTTTCAATATACAGTAGTCAAACCATGGTAGTTAAGACATCTCCCACTGTGACTCTCTTGTCATTTTCTTGTCTATGCTGTTGTATACTTGTCTAGACATCTAGTCTTAGCTATTATAAAATATATGCAATTGTAAACACAATCCCAAGGAAAAGTCAACAGAAACACTGACAGTTGCATCATCGGTGAAATCCTTTTAAATAATATGAATAATTATTATCATTATTATTATAACCAGTAGCTTTATAGAGTTCAGGCATTGTTTATTTGATAATTCAAACCTGTGATTCCTCCTGCCACAGGAGGATAAATGATCTGTAGCAGCACTAACATGTTTCAGGGTCATTATGCATAATCACACACGGAGGCCATGTGACATAAAATACTAAGCTGAACATAGCGATTTTGGTACACTGTTTAGACATACAGTGAACCACAAGCAAACTTGCTGGCTAATATGCAAATGGACAATATTTAAAAGAATATTGGCTTATCTAAAAAACATTAACCTGAACTGTCACTTTTACCATGGTTACTTCTTTTCACGCTCAGATGTGTAATGTAAACAGTTTGTTCACATACACACACACACACACACACACACACACACATATATATAGCCAACACAACAGGACCTGCTGGGCTCGCGCTCGAAAATTGATGGACAATCAATTGATTGTAAAGCAGAATAATTTCCATGTTCTTGGCCACGGACGTATCAGCAATACAGCACTGAATGTGTTTGACATTCATGTGTTAATATCATCTGGATACCTAAATAGGATGCCTTTCTATATATGTTGGTAAGTTCACTTCATGCTGTTGATCCACATATGTAATTCCAGCTTTCAGAAGGGTAACATGTCAACTGAAGTATTTTATATTCTATATCAACGCTGAGTTACCAACAAACATGTACACCTCAGTAAATCATCAGCAGCCAACATCGTTTTGATTCCCGTTCTCTCCGAGGTGTAATAGCAGATTAAGGAGGTCATGTAAAAATATCACTGCTGTGTGTGGAAGGCATCATGTTTTTGGAGCCCAGTGTTTATGTGACGCTGCCGCAGTGTAAGCTCTGCGTTAATTAGCCTGCTCCCAGTGCATCACCTGTGTCTCCTCTTTCCACTCAGGGACTCCACTTCCTGTCATCGCTGCTGCTGCTGCTGCTGCTGCTGCTGCTGCTAAATGGTTTTGTGAGGGCGACATGTGCCTGCTTTGCATTTATGCATCATCCCTCCACACCGTGTTTTTACCAAGCCTGCCAGTCACACCCTTTAGTCAGTGTACTGTGACATGCAGCTATAATAATGCCAGGTCTGTTTCCAGGATCACAGTTATTTATTATTATTCTATAACATTTGTATATATTTATTATTATAATCGATTTGTCATTATATTATTTTTGTAAAGGAAGTGTTCGTTCACATCTTGTGGTGGATCAGTTAAAGGAACTGTAACTCACAATACCTCACATTCAGTGTCTAATAGTGCAGATGGCTTTAAGTTTGTGCGTTCAGTCCAGTATTGTAACACCTTGTAACAGCACTCTGTTTGTGCATAATCCAGACTCATGAGCAACGATCCATTCATCGCTCAATCCATTCATCACTGTGGACTGTTCACTCCACTGAGTCTGACTTTGGAAGACATTTCATAGAAAAAGCCTCTTCTAACTACCAGCCCCTAGAGAATCTGTGCAGAAACGAGACAACAATCTGATTCCAAGAAATGACAGGGTGCATCTTCATTAACAAATAACATGTTGCTAGAAACTGTTAGAAAACTAAGAAATGTGACGTTTAACAGATAATTGACTACTGTTTATTTTTAACAACACATTTAATTTATCTTTGTGGGATATGTTTGACCTAAGATGACTTTATCTTAGTATGTAATAACATCTGTTTGCATGGTGATGTCTTAACTTACACTCGGGCACCAACCAATGCTGTGAACTGATAATCCAGTCATCTGTCAGTCCTTTAGGATCAGGAGGATGGACAGTGGCTGTTATAGCCAACACGCAGATAAATAAGTCAGTCTGCTCTGATCAGTGTCTGTTACTTTTCTCTCACCATATTTCATGGATGTATCCAGCTAGAGATGATCTGCCCATCTTTAATCCTGCCATCAGAGACCAGGCTGACAACTGTTTTGAATGTATAATGAGACACGTTTGAGTCGCTGGAAAGGAATGATTCAAATGTAGTGGATGTGTCAGACATGTAACTTTTAGAGGAATGAATAGGAAACAACTGTTAACATCTGCTTCAGAGAGATCATATGTGTTTTGGTTCAACATCCAGATTCCTACCTCTGTTATGTTGCATGATGAATGAATGTGATTGGAAGTCAATATTCATTTGAAATGGCGTGCTGTCCTGTATGTCAGCCCAGCAGACACCAAAGAGGAGTTCATCTGTGCCGACTGGGAGACATGAAAGCAGAGCAAATGAGGCCTGTGGCAGCCGGTCGCATCATGAGGGGAACGCTGGCCGTCCAGGAAAAGGTCAGCAGATAGCAGACTGGCTACGGCTCCCATGACCTCAGTGACCCATCGCAGCCGGGTCATGCGCAGATGCTTCCACTGAGATGAGTCAAGTTCGATTTGCTCCAGACTTGTGATCATAAAACATGGTGCCCTTAATCAGCTTCCTCCATGGGATTCATTATGCAGCCAGCAGTGAGTAATGAGCATAGGCAGAGCTTTGAAGCTCATTTTAATCATAGCACCGAAGGCGATTACTAAGCAACAGGAACTTACAGATGTCTCAGGAGGACGCGCGGTAATGGGGAATAAAGTGACGGCCGCCGAAAGGAAAGAAAATTGCGGTCAAACACATTTCGATGGTTCTATTACTGTGTGCACTGTTACCACAATGCACAGGGATGGCAAGGAGAGGGAGGCCATGCAGGTGCATCAGTGAAAAGAGACAGGGATTTCTTTAACACAGGAGTTCAGGGGTGTGATCATGTAAGAGGCATCAGCCATGTTGGTGATGTATGGATGAGTAAGCATTAAGTGTAATGTATATTGGCTGACCAAACTGAGGCAGGCTAAGCAGAGAGAGAGAGAGAGAGAGGTAGCGAGAGAGAGAGGGGTAGAGAGAGAGAGAGAGAGAGAGAGATATTGTATGTCACAAGGCAGGCTTTTCAAAACCCACTTGTTTTTATTGGGAAACAACAAATTGTTTAATACAAACAACAACCATACACAGGTAGAGAGGTTATAACAAAATTAGTTGCCATGGAGATATGTATATGACGTAAAATATGCATTTTAGACCATGACTCATCCATCCGTCCATCCATCCATCCGTCCATCCATCATAATCAAATCATTAAACATGATTTCCTGTTTCTTTAAGATGGAAACACCTGCCGTTTGTACTATTTATGCAGTCCATGTTCATTTCTCTCTGTCTTCACAGTAAATGACAATGAATGAATGAATGACTTCAAACTGAGTGTGTTAGTGATGGCGGCACATTTCACATCTGAGGCCTTTCTTTTTCTCTCTCTTCTCACATTTTGCATTTATGCATGGTGTGTTGTGAGACTGATGTTGTAAGAATCCTAAGGGGTGGGGGGTGGAGGGGATTCGAACACTGGGATTTGTGGGTAATCTTCCGCGTTTATTCGGAGAATCTCAAATCCTCTCTGTGAGATTGTGTCCTTGCTCGGTGGAATGTGGCTGCCGTGGAATATATCTTCTTCTGTTATATCAGTGGCATTGCCTTGTTGCCCCTGGTGACAGCCATGCAGGACTTAAATTACCTTAGGCAAGACTTAATGTGCAGGAAGATGTGATACTGAACAGCTTGGACAATGCTCAGTTAGCTCCTGAATCAATATAAGCACTGGGATGGCTCAGGCTAACACAGCTGCTGTTATGCACCACCAAGGGAATCAGAGTCCCCATAATGAGTGCATGGTGAACAAAGGTGACTCTATAAGGGGTTTTAGGGTTTTACATAAACAACATGAATCACTGACTGGATGAGCTCCTGTATAATTTAACTGGTGTGTGTGTGTGTGTGTGTGTGTGTAACAGACTGTGTTACATTTCAGTTACACACTGATCTCATTAGCCACAGATATTCATTGGGCCGAATGTGAACAGCTGGACACCCGGACTTTTTCTTCACTTTTCAGGTGGGTATCATTTACACCACCTCACATTGAAACATCTTGAAGACCTAATTACAAATGAACCAAGATTCTGACACTTTGTGTCACACTGAGCTCTGATGATGAGTGTGTCCCTGATCACCTCCACAGGTGGTTTGGCTCATCGGATGACAATCCTCAGAACTGATTGGATACTTTTGCACCTCTGCTGTCACAAGCGCTGATGTAAAAGAGTTCCATTAAACAGTCAGATTTGGCTGTTTGTCTTCTCTGGAAAATAAAAAAACAACACGTAATTAAAATTAGAGACAGTGTGATGATTCACAGCACAACTTCTAAGCATTCTTCTCATTCATTTGATATGAAATATTCAGTCAAATCAAAATCAAATCAAATTTATTTGTATAGCTCACAGTCACAAATTACATTTTGGCTCATAGGGCTGAAAGAAACTGTACAGGGTGAAACATCCTCTAACCAACACCCTCAGCAAGGGTGAAGACACACTGACAAATAAACCTCCTTTAACAGGGGAAAAGCACAGAAACCTCAGGGAGAGTCGCTTGTGAGGGATCGCTCTCCCTGGATGGACAGAGGTGTGATGGACGCCACACGACACATCAACACACGACACATCAACAAAATAATGAGCAAGAGAGAGAGAGAGAGAGAGAGAGAGAGAGAGAGAGAGAGAGAGAGAGAGAGAGAGAGAGAGAGGGAGAGAGAGAAGGGGAGAGTGCAGAGAGCTCTTGTTATGTTAGTATAACATAACGAGGTCGTTATTTTAGTATAATAAGTAATAATTATATAAAAAAGTAATAATATAATATAATATAATATAAATATAATATAATATAATATAATATAATATAATATAATATAATATAATATAATATAATATAATATAATATAATAGTGGTGCGTTGAGTGCAGTCAGCTCCAGAGCATGTTCTACGATCAGCTGCCACCACAGTCGATGGTCCATAGACGTGGCTGCACCTGGTACTGGAACAGTGGAGCAAAAAGACTCCGGAGAAGAGGTTGAATTAGTAAAGTGCATTAATAAGACACAGATATCATGATATGATGTAGATGGAGGGAGGGAGAGGAGACAGAGGAAGAGAAGGATAAGGTCTAAATGTCCCCCGACAGTCTAGGCCTATGCAGCTTAACTAAGAGCTGATCAAAGATGGACCTCGACCAGCCCTAACTATAAGCTTTGTCAAAGAGGAATGTTTTAAGTCTGCTCTTAAATACTGTGAGGGTGTCTGCCTCCTTGATTGAAGCTGGGAGATGATTCCACAGCAGAGGAGCCTGATAGCTGAAGGCTCTGGCTCCTAGTCTGCTCCTATGGATTTTTGGAATTGTAAGTAAACCTGCGTTCTGAGAGCGGAGTGCTCTGGTAGGATGATATGGGATTATTAAATTTTGTAGGTATGTTGGTGCCATACCATTTAGAGCTTTGTATGTGAGTCGAATGATTTTGAATTCGATTCTAAATTTCACAGGGAGCCAGTGTAGTGAAGCTAATATGGGGGAGATATGTTCTCTTCTCTTGGTTCTGGTCAATACACGTGCAGCAGCATTTTGAACAAGCTGCAGGCTCTTTAAGGACTTACTGCAGCAGCCTGCTAGTAATGAGTTACAGTAGTCAAGCCTGGACGTGACAAAAGCGTGGATTAATTTTTCGGCATCTTTAAGAGACAGGATATGTCTGATTTTTGCAATATTGCGTAAGTGAAAAAAGGCAGTTCTCGAGGTCTGTTTTATGTGAGAATTGAGTGATAAATCAGAATCAAATATAACTCCCAGATTCCTGGCAGTTTCACTGGGAGCAAGGACAATGCCATCTAGACTGGCTATATAATTAGATAATGATTCTCTAAGGTGTCTAGGACCAAGTACTAAAAGAGGGTGAATTAGCAAAGTGCATTAATAAGACACAGATATAATGATATGATGTAGATGGAAAGAGAAACAACAAGACAGATACATAAAAAACGGAGGAATCTGGCTCATGCCAGTTTCCATGGCATCATGAAGCACGTGTATGTGTGTGTGTGTATGTGTGGTGACCTCATGCATACATATCCTTCTTGCCAGCCTCTTCTCCTGGAAGGATACAGACAATGTGTCTGCCTCCACAGGGCACATGGTCCAGTCACATGTCAAGATCCCTTCGAAAGGGAGGGATTGCGCTCAAATCATGAAAAGAAACAAACAAAAGTTTAAGTGAGAAGGTGTCACACCATTATGGCATGTATCTATACTGTAAATAAAAAAAACTTTGGACTAACGATGATCCAGAAGATTGCAGGCCATTGTAATTGTAAATGACCAATTTACTCTATTACTTAGGGTGTCCACAAATTTTTGACCATGTAGTTTATACATTTCTCATACTGTCACTGTAATTTGTGGAACCGTTTCAATTCATATATTCACATGTAGAATAATGTCAGAAAGCTTTATTTTCTCTGCATGGAAACCTAAATACAGTATACACAGTGAGCTGTTGTTGCCACCTTGTGTTACCAAGGACAAGTTGCACATAGACTTTCAAATCTTCAGCTGCAAGTACATACGGACCAATGACATACCACAAGAGGGAGACACACTCCACAGCTTTAGTTCCTTTAGTTTTCTTACATGAAACAGTAGAGTCTTCACTGTGACCATTAGAGAATCCTGTGAATTTTCCCAACAGTAAATATGGACAGTTTTCCATATCCAGGTCTTTTAATGTGAAGAAATAATAATGCTCTTACAGCTGCAATGATCATTGTGAGCAGAATATAAACAGTTGAGGACTGTGGATGTAGAACACGTCATGATTCTGAAATCTTCTAGGACTTGAGACATTCATTGAGAAGTTGCTAAGGGGAAGACATGAGCTTTTAATGAATGCATGAAGATTAATACCTCACCGAGGAAGCTGCTTTTCAGTACAGGAATTTTCATAATAATTTAGAATTATGTCCACATGGATAAATCACAAAAATACAGTATCAAACATCTACTGTTTAAAGTATTTATCTTAACATTTAAGATCATGATATCCATCACATATTCATTCCGACATTCACTTCTCTTCTTTTGGAAATCTCTAGTCCTCGTTGTGAGACATCTTCCTCTGGGACAACACCAACTCCTTCACCCGAGGTGTCAGAGCCATGAGCTGTGTGCGGACACTCTGGGCATCCTCGTCCTGCTCCTCCTCCACCTCGCCCTTGACTTCTTCCTGCTTCCTGCCCTGACCCTGGCTCAGCAGCTGTTTCACCACCAGGCTCTGGTAGGCCAACAGCAGCTCCTTCTGCTCCTGCGGCACCACAATGAACACAAGCAAATATTTTAGCAGTTTTACTTGCCGAGCAGACGCTCTATTACACTGACGCTGCAGCAGATGGAGGCTACCGACAGCTGCTGAGTCTGAGAAGTGGATGTAAACAATCCAAAGATGAGGCGGCGTGTTGCCAACATTTGCTGACGCATTTAGAGCATCCTGAAGCGCAAAAAAAACACAACCATTATGTCTGGGACAAAGATGTACTGTTGTAGGTTACACACACCTGGCTTAAGCAATCGCTGGCAAAATGCCCTCTTTGTGTTTCCACAGACCTTGCCAAGTTACAGTGGAGGGATATGACCTGATATTTGCATATAGGTTTACTATTCAGCAAAAAACTAGCATAAGAGAACCAAGTGAAAAAAAAGAAGGTCAAACTCTTCAATACTTTACCTGATTAGAAATTTTGTCAGGAGCATTAGATGTAATTGTAAATACAAATATTCCAAGTTACAATCCCTTTGTTTTTTTTTTAAATATAGACTATCAAGCAACATTTTATTGAGCAGCCAGACTTCTGACTGGAACAATATGTCTGAGGTGACAACAATGTTCATGTAATAAAGTAAACGCGTTCCTTCTTCAAACTGAGAAATAAAATAAGAAAAATACTCAAATTGAAGAATCTCAGCGGACTGACTGGTCTCTGATGGACCATAATTATGTGTGCATTAGATACTACCGTATTTTCCGGACTATAAGTCGCAGTTTTTTTCATAGTTTCGCTGGGGGTGCGACTTATACTCTGGAGCGACTTATGTGTGAAATTCTTAACACATTATTATATCATTTCACATATTATTTGCACCGTAAACCGCAAGAGGGCGCTCTAGGCCTGTGTTGATAATTGAATTGATAAAAACATTGGCGACGTAGAAGAGGAAGCGCCGCATCTTCTACCTCCTGAGTTAGAGGAGTTGTTTGAAAGTGACACCGAGGATGACGATTTCATTGGATTTAGTGATTTGGAGTTATAATCCAGAAAATACGGTATATTATATACATACCATTCTGCCAAAACCAGAAGGGTTCAAAAGTCATGGACAATTAGCTACTGGATATTTCTTAGGCAACTGTTGTGGGGCTCTATGTCAACATAAAAATAATAATATGACAATATATTATATAACATTAGAACATAATGGTAATTTTTTTGCTATTTCAGTTGAGTTTGTTTTTCAAAAATGTGGTGTTTGCAGCTTTTAACAGTGTTATTTTTCAACATAAAATGCTACAAAACCATCATGATGTTGCCTGTAGGGTTTCTGGTCATAGAGAGAGTGTGAGCCATACTGTGGATATCTGGCCTGAGAGTGTGCTGATGATCTGAGGCACGCAGCGTCCTGGAGCGTGCAGCATGCAGTGGGTGCATGCCTGGAACAGCAGCACGCTGGTCAGGTGGAGGGTGAGAGCCGGGTCCTCGGTCTGTTTGAGCTGCTCGACAAGCGCCTGACGGTGCAGAAACAGGGCCTGTCTGCAAACAACAACACACACACATGTGTACGTTCAAACATCAGTAATTAAAGGGGGATACATGCTCCTTTTAGAGTTGCATTAGAGAAGCCCTGCATGATTTCCTTGTAATTAGAAGTCCTTATTTAAGTCTGACTGCCTTACTGGAACATCTGACCACACCAGGCAATACGTATTAGCTCAGGCATCCTTACAAACACTTATTCATACATTCATACTCACACATGACTTTCTTATTATGCATACGTGGTATTAGCTAACAACGCCTGTTGCGGTGGGGGCCTCTGCAGACAAGATGAATGTCTGTTACAATATGACAGTAAATAAGGAAGAAAACATAACAGTACATTTTAAGAGCTTGAAACTGTATGACACATCAGAGTGTTCCCTACCTCTCCTTCTTTTTGTCTCCCTTCTTCAGCATGAATCCACACACTTCGGCACAGCTCTCTATGTTGATTAGAAAGTCTTCAATGGTCTGTAATGAACACGAGGTGATGACTGATTGATTGACATTTCATCCTTCATCTCATGATGTCAGGAAACATGCTGTACTTACTTTGCCATTCAGGCAGCTGTGCAGTTTCATGAGTGGCGCTTTGGTCTCCTCTGGCAGTTTGCCCAAAATCTTCACTCTTACCTGAGGCAACACATCCAAGAAAAACTCACTAACATGTCCCAAAGTGCATTTCAAACAATGGCACACACTCTTTCTAATGTCAAACAGAGGACACGAGAAGGAATGTAAGGAAGGTTTTCCTGACCTCGCTGGTGATGGAGCTAGGGTTCTCCACAGACATCATAAGGTCAGCAGCCAGGGAGTTAACCAGGATGTTGGTGACGTCTGTGCACACAGTCTTCAGGACGTGCTTGGCAATATGGACCTGGGTTTCAACTGTACCAACAAAATATGTCCATCAACTTGTTTCCAGCAGAAGTTTCCTCCCTTTCAATTGTTTTCAACTGCATCTAAAGATTTTCATCGGTAAACAAAGTTTGTGCTGACATACTTTATAAACAAAACAAAATAATTTCAGTGTTATTTATACTATGACTCAGTTTTACACACTAGCGTTCAATGTGTTTGTCTTTTTTTTTGTTTTAATTCCAGTTACTGCCTGCACTGTATTTATTCATTTTATGACTGTCTCATCTAAATGTGAGTTATAAGGACAGAGAGTTCATATGGAGTTTAAAAAGCTGCTTGTTGCTGTCGTGTGTGTACAGAGATTTTAATTGCCTAATCTTTCTGTTAGTAACTGCAGGGGAGGCCTGATAATGTTCAGTATGCTGTTCCTCGCATTTCTGTTCAAGAGATGGAAGAAATGTACTGTATTTGTTGTTGCTCAATTTGCTGTTGATTGTTATCATTATGTCGGTATTTTTATATGTGGAGATTTGGTGATTATAAGGATTTATTTACATATAGCTGACTATGATAATAATAATAATCATCATCATCATCATCATCATCATCATCATCTACTAACCATCAATGCTTTGTCCCTAACCAGATGTCTGTGGCTATTCAACTGACTGATTCTTATAGAGCCAGTTACTTAGGCTTTTTTTCCAGGTGCTTACTTTTGACTGACAGTAGAGATGGTGTCCTTGGAAAGAGATTTACTTATTCTTTCATTTTGTGCGTCCCGACTGAATTATGGGTTTGACTATTAAACAGTTCTAGCTCTACATAAAGTCTTGTTGACGCCTGCATAGATCACAATGTTTTCTCTGGTGCTAGTGAAGGGCAGGGGGTTGGACTCTCAGTCCTCTTCCCATATTTTGGCTAACTTTTGACAGTGGCAACTGTGCCAGTGGATTATTTAATAGTAAGGTCCTGCTCACTGAAGCAGTGATTTATTAAATGTGCGTGAGGATCAGGGTTTACCAGAGAAGAGCTTGGTTCCCTTTTCAAAGAGTCGGATGTTGTTATACAGGTTGGTGATCTCCTCCTGTAGATCCCTCATGCTCTTCTTCTTGTTGGCTCCTGATGGGGAGCTGGTGGAGGACATGAACAGTGATCGCAGCACCTCCTGATAGGCTTTAGTCAGGGGCCTGCAAGGAAATGAACAGTAAGAGCATGGCCACACTGTCTTCATCTCAGCACAGCAAACTGAATGCAGACAGAAAACTGTGGATCACCTGAGTAAATGCTCTGCCAGCTCAGAGAGGATTTCTTCAGGGCAGTCAATCACTCTGTCCTCTAAAACAGCTATTATCTCCTCCTGATTCATGAAGGGTGTCTCAGTGTGTTTGCTGCGATCTTGACAAAGGTAATACACAACTTAATTAGTCTTACAGGAAAAACTACATTTAACTTTGTCTTCCATGATAAAAAAATTCTTAACAAATCCAGGGAGAGCTATGTAGCAAACCACTGAGCCACTAAGCTCTTGTTAGAGTAAAACGCCTCACTGAACAGGTTAAATCCCACTGGAGATGAAACAGCTTTGCGTCTCTCTGTATACTTTGCTGTGAAGGTCCGGTTTCCTCATCGCTGTCCTCATCTTTCCTGCTCTTCTTTTTGGTTTTGCGAATCCGGATCTCTCTGGCATTGCCTCCTCCCCCTGCTTTCGCACTGCCACTGCCCTCTAGAAGACAGACAGTCAGTCAGTTCACAGACGATGAATATCACAATGTGCGATAAACTTTAATGTTCTGTCTCAGGTTGCATCAGGCCCAGTTCAACGCACCGGTAGCCTTCTTCCTGCGATCAGCTTCTCTCTTTTCCCTTTTAGAGGGTGCTGAACTCTCTACCAGCATTGACGATTGCTTCAAATCATCTTCAGTTATCAGAAATACTGGATTGTTCTTCATCTCCTTAAGACAACATTACACAAAAAACAAACGTTGCACTCTCAAAGCTGTAAAAAATGTTAAAGCTATGTACATTCAACATTTTCTGTGTGATAAGGAAATACTTTCTGAGCTTTTTGCTGCATATCCTCCTCAAACAATGAGAGGCAGTTGTTGATGAATTTCTCACTGACAACCACCGTCCCTCCCAGCACTCTGGCAGAGGACTGGACATCAGTGTTCCTCATAGCCTGGCTGATCAACATCCCGATGTCCTCCATCGATAGGCAACTGGGCAGAATTGGCTACGGAAGCAAAAGACAGAATTAGAGCAAGAACTAATAATAATAATAATAATAATAACAACAACAATAATAATTTGGATCAGTGAAATAATAATCAATGTAATTGCAGTTAACTCCAGCATTTTGTCAGCACCTGTATGTCAGTCCATGTTGAGGAGTTGACAGCTTCCTCCACAGAGGCCTCCACCTGGTCGACCAGAACCTGACCCACACAGGCTGCCCTGAGGAACAGCAGTTTGTTGGACTTGTAGCGTTTCTTGATGTAGTTTGAGGGGTCTGGGATCCCCAGCCTGACCAACGCATCAAACTCTGCAGAAGGATGATTACATCAGTTACATTTACACTTTGTCCTCATGGTTATTAGTTGCATATGTGCCAGAATTCTAAAAGCAATAATCTCTTTTAAGTGTCAGAAAAACCATGTGAAAATAAGCATCTGTAATAAGATCTCAGTACAGCCTGAAGTTGAATAATATTGTTGTAGGATGCAGCTGTTCAGAGGTGTGCATCTTTTTTCTTTAGTATGGCAGGCACTTACGTAACTGATTCTTTTTGTGTTTTTTATTGCCTTTTATATTGTTTTATGTCTTTGAATAGTGAATTGTGTTTATGGTTTGTGGAACTCTAGATAAGTTTCCCCACTGGGACATTAAAAGTATATTTCATTCCACGGAAAATTAAATCAGACCCTTAGATCCTTAGATTACATGTCAGCATCTCAAGTTATGTTCTTCCAGTTTTCCATTAAAGAGGGTAAAAGAAAACTTGCAATCTTGCAATAAAACATCTGAACTGAGCGCAATGAAATCAAATTCCAGCAGTCTGGGTGTAACTGTATAAATTCCACGGGGACAAAGCCTTTTAAATATGGATGCAGTTATATGCGAGTTGGTTCTTGCCTGATGCTCAAGTTAACTTGACCTGGTCTTATCAAAGTTTCTTTTAGGATAAGTTTTCTGCTCTGTTTTGTCTTAATTTCGATGTGATTGTCTTATTGTTGCCTCATACACTGCATCTGTCACTTGAGAAATGCATAATGGTGAGCAATATTCATACGGAGAGAGCAGACATTTAAGCCATGTTTGCACAATGCACAAAAACTCCAGCCAACTCTAACCAATCAGAGACCAGGAAGGGGAGAAGACAGTTGGAAGTTAGAGGTTACTGCTAATCACAAGTTAGCAAGTCGTGGAGCGCAAAATGCAACGTGATCATATGACTCTGAAAGTCCTGTAATTTGACCTCTGAAAATACAACAACAAAAAACAAACCTAAATATCCATTCTGCTGAAGGAAGGAGTCCACCCAAGCATTCTGGGTTTTGGCATAAATATCAGGGATGTAAACGGCTTTGTCCTGTCGCCCTCCTACCACGCTTCCTTTCAGACGTCCAGTATTCACTAACTCCTCCAGGACAGCTAGCATCAAGAAAACAACTCCATGTGGTTAAAACACACAACAAGTCGAATACAATGTCAAACATAAGAGACGTCTCTCCTTACAGTACAGAAGATGCTCTTGAAATCCAAATGCCCCAATCATGCTGCTGATGGTGGTTGGCCTATAAAGACACACAATGTGTAACAGATTTATACCAAAAACATGACCTCAGGGGGGGGAGGGGTCAGCGGCAGCCGGTAAGGAGGTGCACACGGACACAGATGCAGTTCCGTAGGTTTATTCACAACACAGGGTCTACACGGTTGATATCAGAAATCTAAAGGAAATGCTCATTACACTCGCGATATCAACCCCTACAGTGACAAAAGGCAATTCACCATAGTAAACTCTTATTGTAGGGTGGTGTTATAGCGACATCTAGCGGCACAATGTATGCACAATGGCACAATGAATGTATGTTCCTTTAAACCAAAAACATGACCTCAGGCCTCGGGAGGGGGGGCGGGGGGATGCAGCGGCAGCCGGTAAGGAGATGCACACGGACACAGATGCAATACCGTAGGTTTATTCACAACACAGGGTCTACACGGTTGATATCAGAAATCTAAAGGAAATGCTCATTACACTCACAATATCAACCCCTACAGTAACAAAAGGCAATTCACCATAGTAAACTCTTATTGTAGGGTGGTGTTATAGCGACATCTAGCGGCACAATGTATGCACAATGGCACAATGAATGTATGTTCCGACGGTTTGCGACACATTCTCAGGAACGGATCTCCGTCGTAACTCGAGGACCCCCTGTACTTAAATATGCTACCAAACACGAAACATGAGGTTTTTACACTGCAATGACAGAGCAGCACTTGACAATATTTAAAACTAATAAATAAGAACAAAGCATTGTTGGTGCTGATCTGTGACACAAATAAAACGAGGACTGCTATTTCATTTGAATTTAGTCAATTTCACGATTAACACCACAGTTAAACAAGTCCCATGTAAAGAAAGGTAAACTATCTATACATGGCTAGTATGACAGACTTCATTCAGTTGAATTCTAATTACACAAAATCTGAGTCACTCTGACACACTGTCTAATATCACACACGCTATACATGCCATCCATCAGTAGAGGGGCTCTTTATGAAACATTTTAACACTGTTTACCTTGTGATGGCACTGAAGAGCCCTCGTATTCTGGCTTTGTGTCGAGCAACAAAAGCTGGAGTAAATATGACTCCCCTGTTGTACTGATCCATTTCTCCTTGTATTAACTTCCCAAGGCGTTTTGATAACTCCTATGAAATACAAAACACACAATTTTCAACAGTTTTAGCAAAGGATTTGTTGACAGAGAGACATACACATGTCTCTCTGTCATAGGGCAAATTGCAATTTGCCTCATAGGGCAAATTGCAATTTGTGAATTGGGCTATACAAATAAAATTTGATTGATTTGATTGATTGATTGATATACAGTGAAGTCCAACGGTGTGATACCACTTTCCCATGGAAAAGTGCTGTCAGACTGTCTGAACCCTCTGTCTTATGTAAACAGTATACATAATGTAGCACAGAGCAACTGCCAAGAAGAATCACTCATCTCAATACAAAGATAAGGTGAGAAATTTGTTGATGTATCATTAGAGTTCAGCTGCAGCGTATCTCACCTCAGTTAAGAAATCTCCAGGGAGGTCATGGCTTTTGCACAGTTCTGCAATACTGATCAGTCCAGCCTCCTGCAATTTGTCATTCACCTCCTCAGCTAAACGGTCCAAATACGTGCTGCAAATAACACAGATCATCAACCCACCTCCCACACACTTACATCCAGAAACACTTTCTTTTCCTGCTGGTCTGGCCTACGTATCTTATTTTTTAATTTTGTATTTGAGCATGTTTGTGTCATGTCTCTAGTTGACTGTTGAGGACATGACAGTGAATTGCACTCCTACTGTGAGGGTCTACATATATTTATGTATCTACAAAATTGTATATGTATTTTACAGTCAACATTAGGTAATTTATGATTATTACATTATTTAACCCATGGCACATTGGTTGGTTAAAAAAAAGTGCTACTATACTCACACATCAATAAGTTGTCCCAGTATGAGTTGGACACCTTTATCAGACTTTGCAATGTCATTTGCTCTGTTTTCAACATGCACCCAGTCCACATTGATAATCTGTAAAGAAGTGGATTATAACAACATTTTGAGGATGTTTGAAAATTGGACTGAAAGAAACACACAGAAACATTTAAAGTCTTAATACACACCTGCTGGAGGTCAACGATGTTGACTCGCCCTGTGGAGTTAAAAAAAAATCACATGATTTGTATACAACTAGCACTTGTAATAATAAATATAAAACTGCTGATCGTACTGAACAGTTGTATTAATGACTAGTATAATATATGACTTATAGATTGGTGTTCATATATGCACTGACCTCCATGCACGTAGAGCTCATCTCGGACCTCCCTGCTGATCTGTGCTGGGGTGATATACTCCTTCCCATCGAGTGTGTGCACCACATCCAGCTTTTTATCCTGAACCAGCTTTGCAATGATCTCAATACAGTTTCTCTCCGACAGCCTGTGGAAAGTTCCAGATAATGAGTGAGTCCTGCTCATGACATGGTCAAGCTACAGGCATTATTATCTTTTCTTGTCATTGCTAACAACAGCTGTTTACCGACAGGAGATAAATCACAACTTAAGAGTTACTTTGGAGTCATCATGTCATGTTAGCCACCATTAGCTTGGCTGCTAGCTGCATGTACCTTTGCACTGTATCAGCAAACTGTGCTCTTTGGAAGTCAGCGGCGAGCCGGCGAATTTCTTCCCAGTCGGCTGCCATTGTTACAACCTAACGTGATGGCAACGGCGGTCAGCTGTCACTGCTGTGGTTCCACATTCACAACCAAGAAGTATGTCAGCTAGCAAAAAGTCTGCAGCTCTCTCGGCGTATCCACACGTCAACATCCGGTGACGTCAAACGGCAAGACACATAGGACAAACCTACTCCTTCGGCTAGGCGCACTGACTTTTGCTATGAATCACTATTACTCAAAATTCAGAATGAATGAATGAATGAATGAATGAATGAATGAATGAATGAATGAATGTTTGTGTGTATGCAAACCCTGCTGGGAATCTTATTCTATAGCAGCTGTATGGAAAGTAATGGAACAAATATAAGCTGCAGTGCAGCTCTCTGAGCTGTAGGGAGCAGTAAACCACAAGCTATTAAACGGATTCCACGGCTGTTGACAGATGGTGCAGTGCTGTATGAAGCACTCCATCACGCCAGCAAAGACCTGATAGGAGTGAAATACTGTAATTATATGTCATATATGCATATTCACTG
This sequence comes from Trinectes maculatus, assembly GCA_016785345.1. NCBI lineage: Eukaryota > Metazoa > Chordata > Actinopteri > Pleuronectiformes > Achiridae > Trinectes > Trinectes maculatus. The sequence continues at coordinate 74,990 of JAFBJQ010000018.1, forward strand.
CAGGCCTGTATGTAATTAATTGCGAGTTAATTTTTAAAAAAGCACAATCTCAATGAGAGAACTGTCCCTCTGTGTCTCAAAGCCATGTGTGCTCTAATAGCCTGCTGTGATGAGGAACTTCTTGAAAAAAACCACCCTCAATCCAAACTCCATATTATTATAGCTGTGGATAAAACAAACTCTTTCTATTAGGCCGCTTGCATGGATTTAGAATAAAGAAAAAGTTGGATGTGGATTTATTCAGATATTAGAATGTATGATTCTCTCACTCCTCATAATGTCTGCCTTTAAGCTCTGATTAATACAGGACTCAAGGTAAAGAAAAATGATGAGATTAAAGTATGTTATGGAGGGGTTGTGGAATATATGGGACTTAAACACCTTCCCTGAGAAAGGGAACCAAAGAGAAACACACAAACACAAAAACACACACACACACACACACTTTTGGAAATTACTGTGGAGCTGCTCTCTGGCATCATTGTCTCACTTAATATCACATATTATGGAACATTTGGGGTTTTTGGCTTCATCATGTTTTAGACAGAACAAAATTAATATGTCTGGGTGACTGTTGTCCCCTGGTGCAATTTGTTTTTAAATTTAGAATTTAATTTAAATTTTCACACCAACTTTACTCAGGGATCAGTCATGTAGACATAAATGATACGTTTTATTGCACTTCAGCTTTAACATAAAAAAATGCAGTGTTCAATGATTACTTTCCTGCTTTAAATCATAATTTTACAATTAAACTCTTCTTGTAAGGATAACAGTCAATCTTAAGCTTTACTTTTTTTCCTTAATCAATCAAGTAACCTCAAGTTTTATGAACGAATCTGTTTCAAGTTTGAAATCAAAGTTTGCAACACATGTCTTTAAACTACATAAGTAAAAATAACTGGCCCCATCATTTTGACACATAAAAAATACAAAATTAAAAGAGGACTCCACTTTTCTTTTTCAACCTGTGTCCGTGAACAGTTGCCTCATGACGCAGGTCCGTCATGCTCAGCTAACACCTAACACAGTTATCCTATATTTTGGTATAATAGTCCTTTTTAGTCTTTGAAATTGCAATATGTGTGACTATTTATCTGTATCTATCTGTATTTTTTGTACAACACATGACCACATAACTTAAATAAATAACATTACGGCATGAAAATATCTTTGCAGACTGTGTCAGGCCAAAAATGTAGGAGGTTCATATAAAGTAACAATAAAATGAAGCAATAATATTGTATAACTTTACTGGACCTGTATGCTGGTGTGCAGTGGGGTAAACATATGCTTCATGGTTTATGTTGCTGTGTGACCACCTGGGAAACCTGGATGTCATATGCAAAGCTATAATGCACCATAACATGCTGTATTTATGACATATGCAACTAAGCACCTGACATAGCAGCCAGAAACAACTGTAACTGCCTTTTTATTTTTTTTTTTATTGTGCTCTCTTTGTCTCGCTATCAATCAAGGTCTAACATAGCTGTGTCACAAGACCAGAAATCTGGCTAATTGAGCCCTCAAAAGCTTTCATATTTATAATTACATATGAAAGGAGTCTGATAAAGCTGCCTTTTCTAAAAATAAGAAAAAAAAGTTCCCCAGACTAATTCAAACTTCAAAGCATTGCTTCAATAGCAAAATTTAGGTCATGTTCCCACAGTGAATAAGTATTGTTAGTCTGCCTCTTTGTAATCAAGCTAAGGTCCATTAGTAAACACACTTCTATGCTGTGATTTCAAACAGCCGTATTTAAGATTGAATGGAACATTTGCTTTGAAGATGTCGCTGAACACATCGTAAGATGCTCGTTAACATGAATCTGTTTTGTTTTCTTAAAGGCACATGGAAACATGATGTGATGAGCACGTTCAAATGCACACAAGAAAAGGTTTCCTGGAAAATCCGGAATACGCACTGCAATATGCACCATTACTATATAATCCATGACCACATGCAAAAGCTCAGTAATCAGACTTATCTTCTACCCTTAATTTATACTTAAAATGTATTACAAGACTAGTTCACTGATAAGACACTTGTGATTCAGAGGTGGTCAGGGCGATCAGAGACTCTGCTAGTGAAACACACAAGGATCAATCAATACCCAAGAGATCTTTGTGATTTGATTCTATGGTCAAATTAAATATGATTTGTGAACTAATCCCCCAAAACCAATGTTAATGCAGGTATATAAATATTTCTGCATAACTTTATTGGTCTGTCTGAAGTTTTTGACCCAACACAGTAAACAGAAATATTTCCATGCCATATTGTTATTTATTTAAGTTAAGGAACTTCAGCCAATCCAAATCTGACTCAGTGTTGTCCTGATCACTTCAGGCTAAAAATACAGCACATATAGCATGAGGCCCGCTACTGACACCCGGCAGCTTCAGGTGGAGCCTATGACTCTCACTGCCTGCCCATGGTGTTGACACCTCCAAGTCTCATCTCTCTCTGGTTCCTCATGGTAGAAGTAGGCGGTGGTATCTATATGACAGTGATAGTGGTTGGTGGTAGTGGTGGAGCTTATTTATTCACAGAAATAACAGTCAGCCTCTTGCTGAAAAAACAAAGATTTCTATACAAGCGGAGCTGCTCATGTAGGTTCGACTTCAAAAGAAAATAATAAGAAGTTTGCTTTTGTGTGCTAAGCCCCAGGCTAATTTCACTGATTGCATAGTGAAGGGTTGTATTGAGGTCATTGGACATAGAAACAGAAGTTGTGTAGTGGAGAGGAGGCATTTTGCTGTATAGTGAAACTTATTTCAAAGTGTGTACTGGTGGCAGAAGAAGCAGCATGAGGGAACGATGCAGACCGTCTGAGAGAGAGGAATCAGGAGACTGTATCTGTGTATCAAGTCCTGCTATTATTAGCTGGCCTGCAGTGCAAACCACAGCAAGGGCGGCTGTTACTGTTGCTTATACTTATTCTTCAACTTATTCTCTTTCTTCCGTACTTTTGGCATTCAACTCATCCTGCAGCTTTGAGACGACGTCTACAGAACCTATATCACCACACAGAGAACCTATGACCACAGTTATCGGGAATGGTGTGTCTTTTGGTAACAATTTGCGCAATGATTTTCGCGTAAATCGCAAAAACGCCAGGTCGAGTGACATAGAAACGGATGGGAAATGAGGTGAGAGAGGGTGAAAACGAGAACCAAAATCGCTCGAGCTTGAGACCCAAGACATAGAGTCAGACATATCCCCATTATTGTGGACTCTTTCTGTTTGTTCGTCTGTGACCTGTCCTCCACTTCATTGGGTGAACCTGTGAATGTGTCTCCGTCAGTCAGAGGTGTCGCAACTCTGTGATGCAGCTGCAATGCTACTGTCTGATTACGGTAAGTTCAGAACCGAACATGACAAGGTCATCTGTAACTCCAGGTAAACAGACGTAACTATTACAGGTGAACAGGTGTAACTTTATCCCATCAACATTAAAACATTGAACTTAATCATGTTTTTCTCAAACATCGACATTTTATAATACAACAAAATCAAATGTGATCATATGCATTCTTATCTTTTATTGTCAGACCTTTGTCCTCGTTTAATGAGCCAAAGATGATGTAGGGCTACTCTCTGTCTACTAGGTAGCGCTGTCTGACCCATTAGCGCCACTGGGTCAGACAGCTGTGATCAACCTGTTCACTGTTTGTGTGGTGCGAACGACAGTAATGAGAACTAATGTGTTGTGTGATGCGACTCCTGTTGTTGTGTTTGTATGAAGGTCATGACATGAATCAGAGTGAGGACAGAGAGGAGGGAGCCCCTCCCTCCAAACCCTCCCTGTGTGAGGAACATGAGACTCAGAGGTGAGATGAACATCTAACCCACCTTGACTCGTCTCCACTGCAGAGCTCAGTGTTGGATCAATGTGTCATGTGCTGTGTTTGTAGTAGGATCCATCAGCAGAGACCAGACTCTCCTGTACCCAGCTGTGTGTCCATGAAGAGTGACCGGTCCATGAGAACACCTCTGGACTTCAAACGAGGACAAAGGTCTGATGATCAAGGGTAAGAACTGAAAACTGTCAGAAAGTTTCAAAACAGTTGAAAATGATCAATGTATAATTTCCTGAAGTGAGTTTCTTTGTAGGGATTAAGCAACTGTTAGTTTGTTCATGGTCATATAAATATGTACATATATCTATATTGTATTCACCAACACCATGTATTAGAGCATCGACACCTCTGACCTCTGACCAGCTGACTTGCTGTCACCAGCTGACCAGCAAGTCAGCTGACGTTTGGAGGTCTACTCTAACTGATCACTTATACAGCCATTTAACATTGTGAACCATCAACATTAACATTATTAGCCAGTTCCTGCTCACAGGCTACAACGTTGAAGAGTTGGAATAATGCTGACTCTGCTTTTTATCATGTTCTAACCAGTGATCAGAGCAGACATCAATGAGAACTACAAAAACCCTGATATGACGTCAGTGCAAAAGCAGGATATGAGTCAGTCTGGTTCACATCGGACACATCAGCTCAACACTTGGACACAATGGTCCAGCTAAAGGCCCTTTAGAGATGACAGGGTATTAGAACACGATAGTACTTGTTATATTTCTGTGTCATGTGCTGTGTTTGTAGTAGGATCCATCAGCAGAGACCAGACTCTCCTGTACCCAGCTGTGTGTCCATGAAGAGCGACCGGTCCATGAGAACACCTCTGGACTTCAAACAAGGACAAAGATCTGCTGATCAAAGGTAAGAACTGAATGTTAAAAAAAACTTAATACTTAAAACTAAAACATTTAAAATACAATTTCATCATCCAGGAAAAATGCTGAAATCAGTGTGACAACAAACTGACATTGTTTTTGACAGTGTTCAGCAGCAGAGTTCAGATGTTCTCACCACTCAGCCTGTCCTGCAGCGTCACACAGACCTGGACTCTATATTTACGGTGTGTAAATGTTTATGTCCAACTTGTCTCCAGTCTCCATCCTGTCCTCTGTAGATCAGCAGCCTGTCAGATCAACGACTGTCTGCTACTAACTGATATTTGAATGTGAATCTGTTCCAGCTGTTGGAAGGTGACATTGTCAGGTTTGTGAAGGACGAGTTAAGGAAGTTCAAGAAGGTTCTCTGTCCAGATCACAGAGAATCCTCCAAGATTCAGGGTGAAGATGAGGAGGTGTTGGACAGTGAGGATGAGGAGGTGAAGATGAGGAGCTGCAGTGAGGCCTTCCTGAAGATCACAGTGAACTTCCTGAGGAGGATGAAGCAGGAGGAGCTGGGTGACTCTCTGCAGAGCAGTAAGAGGATTTTTCTAAAGATTCAACATGATGGAAACATCTACTAACATCTCAAGAGATGAATGGAAATCTGTTCATATTCTTATGAATGTTGATAACGTTGATATTATAATTTATTGATTGAGATAATTTGTTGTTTTTCATCAAGAAACTAAGCCTGCAGTTTGTCAACGTAAACTCAAATCTATACTGAAGGAGAAGTTCCAGTGTTTGTTTGAGGGCGTGGCTAAAGCAGGAAACCCAACTCTTCTGAACCAGATCTACACAGAGCTGTACATCACAGAGGGAGGGACTGGAGAGGTCAATGAGGAACATGAGGTCAGACAGATAGAAACAGCCTCCCGGAAACCAGCCGGAGCAGAAACATCCATCAGACAAGAAGACATCTTTAATCCTCCACCTGGAAGAGACCGACCAATCAGAACAGTGATGACAAAGGGCGTGGCTGGTATCGGGAAAACAGTCTTAACGCAGAAGTTCACGCTGGACTGGGCTGAAGACAAAGCCAACAGGGACGTATAGTTCACATTTCCATTCACCTTCAGAGAGCTGAATGTGCTAAAAGAGAAGAAGTTCAGCTTGGTGGAACTCGTCCATCACTTCTTCCCTGAAACCAAAGAAGCAGGAATCAGTAGGTTTGAAGAGTTCCCGGTCATCTTCATCTTTGACGGTCTGGACGAGTGTCGACTTCCTTTAGACTTCCACAACACTGAGATCCTGACTGACGTTACAGCATCCACCTCAGTGGACAAGCTGCTGACAAACCTCATCAAGGGGAACCTGCTTCCATCTGCTCGCCTCTGGATAACCACACGACCTGCAGCAGCCAATCAGATTCCTTCTGATTGCGTTGACATGGTGACAGAGGTCAGAGGGTTCACCGACCCACAGAAGGAGGAGTACTTCAGGAAGAGGTTCAGAGATGAGGAGCAGGCCCGCAGGATCATCTCCCACATCCAGACATCACGAAGCCTCCACATCATGTGCCACATCCCAGTCTTCTGCTGGATCACCGCTACAGTTCTGGAGGACATGTTGAAAACCAGAGAGGGAGGAAAGCTGCCCAAGACCTTGACTGAGATGTACGTCCACTTCCTGGTGGTTCAGACCAAACTGAAGAAAGTCAAGTATGATGGAGGACCTGAGACAGATCAACACTGGAGTCCAGAGAACAGGAAGATGATTGAGTCTCTGGGGAAACTGGCTTTTGAGCAGCTGCAGAAAGGAAACCTGATCTTCTACGAGTCAGACCTGACAGAGTGTGGCCTTGACATCAGAGCAGCCTCAGTCTACTCAGGAGTCTTCACACAGATCTTTAGAGAGGAGAGAGGCCTGTACCAGGACAAGGTGTTCTGCTTCATCCACCTGAGTGTTCAGGAGTTTCTGGCTGCACTTCATGTCCAACTGACCTTCATCAACTCAGGAGTCAATCTGATGTCAGAAGAACAAACATCATCCTGGAGTTGGAAACTGTTGAGAGATGAACAAACACATCTCCACCAGAGTGCTGTGGACAAGGCCTTACAGAGTCCTAATGGACACCTGGATGTGTTCCTCCGCTTCCTCATGGGTCTTTCTCTGGAGACCAATCAGAAACATCTACAAAGCCTGTGGGCACAGACCGGAATTACCACACACACTGTTTTGGAGGCTTAATGTTGACAGCTATAGGCTGGTTACTCTTTGGTGCAATCGCGAAGTGTGTGTCTGTCAGGACACGCCTATCAGTTCCCCCAAGACTTAATAAAGAGACAGTAGCTTCCAATTTCTTGCTTTAATTGTGTATATATATATGTGTGGTTGTGTGTGTGGTTCTGGAATAAACAAATAATAACAATCATCAATAACAGCTCACAATATGTTTAGCCATAGCATCCAATCCAAACAATAAACGTAATTAACATGGACATATGAACATCATACATAAACATACATGAGATGCTATAGCACATATCTAAGTGTCAACAAGAACAGTCAGTGACTAGGAGCGATTAAGATAGCATAACGTCCTTTAAACAGCTCCTGAACCCTTAGCAAGTTGGCTAACACTGCTGGAGCTACAGAACTATCACATACTTATCACATAACCACGAAGTTGTCTTCAGTAACGAACAGTACAACTTACGTTTCTCTGGACGCACACTTAACCGCTAACAGCTGATCACCCGACACGAGCCGTAACTCAGCTTCATTCACGTGATTCTATTTACATATCTCCGCCGTCTGTCTCTTCTTCTTCCGGTCTTTTTTCCTCTCTTCTTCTCCCTTCTTCTCCGCGGCTCTCTGCCCGATCGGGCACGACAGCGCCCCCTGGTGACTAGACCCGCCCAAATCGCCCGCTCTGTCAACCTTCATAACACACACCAATCAGACAATAGTCCAATACATCAAGGAGAAGATCAGTCAGGATCTGTCTGCAGAGAGAAGCATCAACCTGTTCCACTGTCTGAATGAACTGAACGATCGTTCTCTAGTGGAGGAGATCCAACAGTCCCTGAGATCAGGACGCCTGTCCACAGAGAAACTGTCTCCTGCTCAGTGGTCAGCTCTGGCCTTCATCTTACTGTCATCAGGTGAAGATCTGGACGTATTTGACCTAAAGAAATACTCTGCTTCAGAGGAGGCTCTTCTGAGGCTGCTGCCGGTGGTCAAAGCCTCCAACAAAGCTCTGTACGTGGATCAAGATATAAATATGAATGAGACATGTTCTAAAGAGGACAGATAGTAACAATGTTTAACTGTTCTTCACTGTTTCCTACATAGACTGAGTGGATGTAACCTGTCAGTGAGAAGCTGTGAAGCTCTGTCCTCAGTCCTCAGCTCCCAGTCCTCTAGTCTGATACACCTGGACCTGAGCTACAACGACCTGCAGGATTCAGGAGTGAAGCTGTTGTCTGCTGGCCTGAAGAGTCCTCACTGTAAACTGGAGACTCTCAGGTCAGATCCAGTCTTGATACTTTGGTTTGATAAAATCAATTAGTAAAAGATTTTTTTTTCATGAAGTATTATTTGTAAGAGATAAAACTGTCTAAGTGAAGAACCATTAAAATCCAGAGCTCATCTATGAAAAGCTCAAAGAACAAATTTAGAGAAAATGTTCGTGTTCAGTAAAAATAACCTGACAACAGTTTAATGTCATGATGTTTATTCACTATGTTATTTTAAATTCTTCATCAGGCTGAGTGGATGGAACCTGTCGGCGAGAAGCTCTGAAGCTCTGTCCTCAGTCCTCAGCTGCCAGTCCTCCAGTCTGAGACACCTGGACCTGAGCTACAATCATCATCCAGGAGACTCAGGAGAGAAGCTGCTGTCAGCTGGACAGAAGGGTCCACAGTGGAGACTGGACTCACTCAGGTATGGACACATGGACAGACTGGACACTCTCTCGTCCTCCCACCCTAGCAGAAACGAGGAAACTCTTCAGACTGACGACTTTCACTCTGACAAACTGACGACCTCTGCTTCATGTTGAGCAGCAGTTTGGACTCATGTTGGAGAGACAATCATTCTGTCTCTGTTTGTCTCTTCAGGATGGACCATGGTGGAGACATCAGGTTACAACCTGGTCTCAGGAAGTGTAAGTGTGGATTTAATGTGATTAGTGAAGACAGAACAGCTCACTATCAGTTTACTATTAATAATGATCAATAATCAGTCAATAAGCTGCACCTGTGTCTTGTTGTCTCCATCAGATTCCTGTGAACTGGAACTGGACACAAACACGATGAACAGTTATCTCAAACTGTCTGAAGACAACAGGATGGTGATGAATGTGGCAGAGGATCAGTCATATCCTGATCATCCAGACAGATTTGACCACTGGCCTCAGCTGCTGTGTAGCACTGCTCTGACTGGTAGATGTTACTGGGAGGTGGAGTGGAGAGGACATGTTAATATATCAGTGAGTTACAGAGGAATCAGGAGGAGACCAGACACTGTTGACTGTTGGTTTGGATTGAATGATCTGTCCTGGAGTCTGTACTGCTCTGATGCTAAAGGTTATTCTGTTTGGCACAATAACAGAGAAACGCCCATCAGCTCCTCGTCCAGGTCTCACAGAGTATCAGTGTATGTGGACTGTCCCGCTGGGACTCTGTCCTTCTACAGTGTCTCCTCTGACTCACTGATCCACCTCCACACCTTCAGGACCACATTCACTGAACCTCTGTATCCTGGGTTCTGTATCTCTGATGGTTCCTCAGTGTATCTGTGTCCATTGTAGGAGTGACAGTCTCCCTGTGCAGAGAAACTGTCTCAGTCACTGGAGAGTAACTTGTGTTGTTGTCGTTTGTCTTTCGGCTTTCCGACTGAATGTCGTACCGCATGTTGATTTGGCGCAGGTTTTTACCTCAGATTCCCTTTCTGACACAACCCTTCGTTTTATCGGGGTTTGGGCCCAGCATAGGAGATGCACTAGTTAGCGACCCCCTATGGCTGGATTAAGTTACAGCACCTGCCATGCCCTGACAGACTCCCATGTAGGTACAAACCAGGCCCAACCCTGCTAGGTTCGGAGATCCAACCAGATTGGGTGTGTCCAGTGTGGCATGACAAAGTCTGTACATGTACAAAGAACATACCTTGGATTATCTTTTATAAATAGAATGAGGAAATCTTTCACTTTTTGAAAATTGTTGGTCGTTAAATTTCTTGTATGATTTTCTGTGAAAATGTGTGAAACAAAGCTTTTTATTGTCACTGTATGTTGTTGTCATATTTTCATTCATGTATATTAATTCTCTCATCTAAATATCACAATGTTATCACAGTGTTGTTATCAACAATTGAAAATATTTTCGCTTAAATGTAATCACAAATAAAACATTCTAACTCAATTAAAACAAATCAATGACAACATAATAGTAATAATTCAGTGATTACCCAGAAATAATGCAATGATAATTAAGAACTTACCTTTAAATGATAAAAATGGAATTAAAGGAAAAATCAAAATAATCAATCACATTAATAATATTTCATCATTACATCTGCTAACACAGTAAGTGAATAAGGCTGGGAAACACAGTTTATTGTTTGAGAATCGAAATCACAATTTTCAAATCGCGGGGACGTGCAATTTTATTAGAGGACAATTATTAACATACAGGTCATTTTACAGCTTTTGTTCAGCTTGGAATAAAACAAAATTTAACACTGCTCTATTAAATATCTAAGGAAAGGAAAGGTAAGGAAAGGAAAGGAAATGCGTGATTTGGTCTAACTTCATGATAGGATGGGTCTGTCATCTTCGTTTGGCAAGCACTGTGTCCCAGCATGTCCTTGGGCTCCTGATCGCTTGGTTCTGTCATACTGGGCATTAGACAAATTCCATCGGCAGCTGTCATGGTACTGTTGTGGGTGAAGGACCTTGGATGAAGGGTACATATTATGCTGTCAAACATAAGGCCCACTAAAAGCCAGCCACATATCACAGTGAAATATCTATAAGAAGAAAACTCAACGTAGCAAACTGAACATCTAAATTATCTATACTGCCCAAGACCTGCAAACCATTAAATGACATGCCACTGAGTAGGAATAGATTACACCCAGTGCAGTTGCCATGGCTGAGCTGGTCAACAAAACCTTAAGACAATTACAACTTTAATTACAGGCCAAGGTGCTGATGTTAGAATTAAATCTGTAACACCTTTGTCCAGATGTTCTCAATTAAATGTTCATGTTACTGTAAAATGTGTTAAAGTAGGATAATTCATAAATGCATCATTCAGAAACCTGACCTGTAAACCTGTGCTCCAGTGATGTAGCTTACACCCAGTGTCACTGTGCTCGTATTAGTTTTCACTTTATGTTTAATATATAAAATAAAATGTTTTAATATAAATTACAATTAGACTGTAATAAGACTATATATATATATATATATATATATAAAGATACACACACACACACACACACACACACACACACACACACACACACACACACACAC
>JAFBJQ010000018.1:86268-170797 GCA_016785345.1 Trinectes maculatus
ATAAAGATACACACACACACACACACACACACACACACACACACACACACACACACACACACACACACACACACATATATATATAGTTGAAAACAATGGGTCACAGTGACCCATAGAGCTCACTGTTAGAGTCTGTGCCACATGTATGGAAGCTTCACTCCTTCACAGCAGTGGCCGAGGTTTAATCCTGACTCACTGCCCTTTGCTGCAGGTCACCCCCCCCCCCACTCGTTGTGATCGGTGAGACTGTTGAACAATGATAATTTTGCATCATAGCCAACGGCTTATAGCTCATTTACAAACAGCACTAGGGCTATAACAGAATTATACTACAGCTACAGCTTCTCGCCTGCAGCTGCCTGTGCTGCTGTAACAACTGATCTTCCACACAACAATCAGTGTCTCACCTTCCAGATTTACAGCTATTTGGAGACGCTCAGGTGTTTTCATTCTTTAAATAAGAGGTTGACTGAGGTTGCTTTGATAAAATAATCCTTCTCTGAAGCCATTATAGGAGCACTGTATGATCCTGCATGGTTTTCAGCACAACTTCTATTTTGTGCTACTAGTGTTTTTTGTTTTTTTTTGTTTATGGCCCCTGTATCCTGAGACTGGGCTTTTTCACAATGTTTTCAGGGGGCAGGCAGCTGTGTTTTGAGACAAAAATGAAATTGCGCTGAAACCATGCAGGATCATATAGTGCACCTTTAACTTAATTAATGCACCTACTCTTCAGTTCTACAACACATGAGGTGACCCCATGCGTTCAGACTTGAATCCACCATACACACAGTATCCACAGTAGTGCACCACCGGTGCGAGGAAGTGATTGTAATTCTCCTGCCAGATTGAACCCTTTTGCCGGGTGGGCTTCAGAATTTTGAATATTTTACTTTCAATTGGAGTCATTAGTCACTGATCATAAATTATTGGGTAATCCTTGGGTGTGAGAGGCAGAAATACCATGAAAAGTTTTCACTTGCGATGTAAATTTAGAAGTTCACACCACTGTCAGGGGTTCTTTAAATGGGTCAATCTAATTAATAATATATAAAGTAGCTTCTAATGAAAATCACCACAGTTTAATATGTTTTTAGGGTGTAATAACACCATAAAATGTTACTTATACCAGACACCCAACTGTGAACTTTTGCATAATTGAAAAATTAAGGCGCTTTCACAATATGAATGAGAGTTTTTTTTTCAAACTCCTCTGAATATGTTAGAAAGTGTTCATTTGTCTCTTTATTACCCCTGAAATCTCATTAAAATGTTTCAGATGTGTGGTTATTAATGAATAGATTTATCCAGCAAAATAAAAAGGAGAAAAACTGGGGGACCCGTTTCGTAGTGTGAGATTGTTTTCTATAAAGCAGAACCCCAGAAATTGAGAACCATTTAATTGAACACTGACACACTGTCCAGGAAACAGCCCACTCTACAATAAAACAGATGATGATTTTTCACCAGTCGAGCAGAGTAATTAATTTGCTCATCACCTCCACGGTGAGCTGTCTCCTGGGGAAAAAAATGGAGCATTAACCCCTGGTAAGGTTGTATTTAACCACACAGCAGGGACTCTGAGACGCTAGTTATCATTTTATAGACTGACAGCAGAGAAATAAACACTGTGCTTTGAGGTTTCACCCTTCACAAAGCGCTAAGTCTCCAAAGGACAGCTGGTCTGACCGTCGGCACTGTGACACAACACTTTTTATAGGCGCACAGTTGGCTGTGACTGGGAACGAGATGGAGCTCAGAGACTCGTCATGTTGCATGGCGGAGCAGGCTGCTCGTAACCTTGTCTCAAGTCTCCAGATTGTTTTTATTTTTTAGTTTATTTACCCTTTGTAGTCCTCGTTGGATTTTTTCATTCCTTCTTACAAGCTAAATTTCAACATTCCAAGAACAGTGCAACCAGATCAGGACCAGAGTGTGTCGTAGAACATGCTATTATATTATATTATATTATATTATATTATATTATATTATATTATATTATATTATATTATATTATATTATATTATTCTACTTGTATAATTAATAATTATAAATCATGTTGTTAATGTGTTGTGTACACGTGGCATCCATTGCATTTCTGTCCATCCCTGGGAGTGGGATCCCTCACATGAGTGTCTCCTGGAGGTTTCTGCGTTTTTTTCCTCTGTTAAAGGGTTTTTTTGGCAGTTTTTCCTCGCCCTTGTTGAGGGTGTAGGTCAGAGGTCAGAGGATGTTACACCCTGTACTCCTTGTTAAAGCCCTATGAGGCAAATTGTAATTTGTGAATATGGGCTATACAAATAAAATTTGATTGATTGATATTAAAAAATACATACACTGTACTGACTTTTGGTTTTAAAGCCTCAAGGTGTTTGAACATTTGACTGCTTGTTTGTGTAGCATACCGCCTGGTATGATATGCAATTCTAACTTTCCTTCTAACAATCCAATATTTCCTGGCAGTTAAGTGACAACGATACCTTATCATTTTTCACTCACTTGGAAGGAAGGGCCAAAAAAAACATGACCTATTCTGGAGAAGCCAACATGACACGCAGGAACCTGCTGACTCATCGTGTGGACTGGTCGCAAGTGTCTCCCCTAACAGACATCTCCAGCTTTTCACCTGTAAAGGTAGAAGTGTACCCCCCCCTTATGTTAAACCACAATCTGTTCCATCATGGAATTAATGGCTCCCTGGTTTGAGAGCACATATTGACTATTGAATTAACTGACAGACCTACAAAGACCATAAAAAATACACAAACTGATTAAACAAGAATTTGTCCACAGAGCGATACAACCCATGAATGATGTGACACAACCAGAAAGACACTAAGAGAAAAACAAAACAAAAAGAGATGGAAAAAGACTACTAGGAGAGAGTGACATCGATTCACTCTTAACAACTCGTCCTTCTGTGTTTCTTTCAGTCTGGCTCTCATGTCTCTTTGTTGAAGAGGTGAGGAACTGTCAACATTTGTCATATTTTTTTCGGTACCCAGGGGCCCATTGTCTCATATAGTCTCTTTTGGCCAGGTGCTGAAAAGCACAATTCAAACCCCTTTACACAGCCAGTAAAAAGATACAATAAAAATAAGGTGCTGCTGGTGCTGTGTGATTACTTCATGAATCATTTGCATTTTGGAAAAGAAAACACCGAGAGGCCGTGGAAAACCAGCATAGCGTGCATAGGTCAAATTTGCCTCATATAATTGGAGCTGTGAATCAATACCTATAATTACTCTGGCTATTCTGCTTTTGACTCTCAGCCCTGCAGTCAAAAAGGAACTATTCCTTTTTGACTTGAGTCCTGTCTGGTTAAGTTGTACAAAGTGTGGAACCGGTAATGAAATACAGACAGGATTGTGTAGCATCTCCAAACACTCAACAAATAAGGGTCAAATTCTTCATTTCAGAATTATTTTTAGAAAAGGCTGTCATATGATTTACTGTAATGGAGAATATAAAGGTGCAGTGTTTAGAATGAGCAGGTTATGCTTTGAAGACCTGTCCCCCCCTCCAGGTCAAAGGAACACATCACAATCTCTGTGCTGAGTTACAATATCTTTGACATATAGAGCTGCAGGCTAATTGTTGGAAATGGAGGGGTCAGCTCTCAGAAGCACTTTGTTTCCTCACAGCGCTTGTATCAATAAATAAAATGTGGCAATACTTTCTAGCCTCATATTTATGCATGACTAGGCCTTATATCTCAGATCTGGGTTTTTTTTTTTTTGCATGGCGAGAAAAGCTTGCGGTTCTCGGGCCTCAAAATAGACTCGTGGTCATTGTGTGAGAACACTCGTGGAAATCAGCAAACCCAGAACTGTTGAATCTTGCAAGTCCATCTGATTCACATTAAACCATAAACATTTTTCTTTTGTCATCCACTCAGCCTGTATCTATTTTTCATTGCCAGTACATCCAGAGACAGGCAATAGATCTGCAATGTCTTGAAAAATACTGGCTTATTCATGGTGTTTTCACACAGTGTGAGGATATGTGAAGTGGATGGGTATGGAAATCAGTAGTATGTGGAGAATGATCCATTCTTTTCTAAAGTAGTGGCTTCTCCAGTCAAGAAAATGTTGTAAAGCTCTTTAATGGCACTTTCGGACAACAATATTTTTACTATAGTAAATGGTAAATAGTATACTGTACTATCTATTATATATAGTACATTTTATATTTATACGTATTTATATATTCATACATTTACATTTTATTTAAAATATATATATATAAAAAACTAGGCCTTTTCTATTACCCTGCTTATAACCTATGGAACTTTGCTCTTTTGGTATATGAATCCTGTATGTGTGTGTGTATATATGTGTGTGTGTATATGTGTGTGTGTATATATGTGTGTGTATATACTGAGACTGAAGTTGTGTTGCTGTGGCAGTGCTGTGTACAGTCGCCAGGCTCCAGATGACATCACCAGCACAAGATGTCAGTGCCTGTATGTGGGATAGTTTGGCCTGGTTATTCTACAGTGGGTGGAGGAGTGTGTTGTGTACATGCAGCATCCATTGCACTTCTGTCCATCCTGGGAGAGGGAGCCCTCACTGTGACTATCTCTGAGGTTTATTTGCCAGTTTGTCTCCACCCTGGCTGAGGGTGTAGGTCAGAGGATGTTACACCCTGTACTGATTGTTAAATCCCTATGAGGCAAACTGTGAACCACGAGCAGGATTTGTAGGTGTTTTTTTTAACAGCTAAATTTAATTCTGCCTCCAGAGCAGCTCTACTTCTAAGACATGATTGTTGAACTAAAAGTCATTCTGCCCTTTGCTTAAGTCAACATGTCATTTTACTTACCACTCAACCCTGAAATTACATGGAACCTGAGAACTAATTCTGCTGCTTTTCATTGTTAACCCTCAGACAACGTGTGCAATTAGGCCTGGGATTTCTTCTCTTGTGGGCATATTTGGACCACACATGAAAAACACACAGCTACATCATTCTGCACACAGGCCCGGGCTCCTATGCTCATCATATGTGGGAGGTAGAGGAGGTTGACTTCACACTCTGCAGTGCAGACCGGGTTGGAGGCTCAGAGGGAGTATGAAAAGTTCATTTCAATTTATTGAAATGTAAAAAAAAAAAGTCCAGTGTGAAGAAGAAAGAGATGCAGGCCCCTTTGGGACCCGTATCTTCTACTTCATTTACATCAAAAGTCACGAATGCCCACTTTCAAATATTCAAATGGGGCTAGTTACAAGCTCCATCGCCTCATATCAAACAGAGACAGGGTGGGGGTGCGCGGGGTGCGAGGAGAGAAGCTGTTTTGATCTTTCTGTCTTTCTTTTCTTCACTGGTCAGCTGTTACTGCTCTCCTGCCTGCAGGCCTGACAGACCATCAGTCTACTGGGCATCCCTGCCTTATCTCCCACGAGGCGATCACACTGACAAGCATTAGCTGAAGTGAGCATGACAGTGGATGTGCTGAGGAAGATGATTCCCCGTAAAGCCGGAGCTGCTGGGTCTACGCTCCGGAGGAAAAACTGCTATCATGGCACTTGTGTCTATACGAGGAGGCGGGAGAAACAGACCTACACATTGTTTCCCATACTCTATAGTGCATGGTGTTTCTCTGCAGCAGGCAGCAAGTTAATGCATTTAAAATATATTCAGGGAAACTATTGTTGTTTGTTTGACCACGTCCCGGGACAAAGTAATACTGTGCATCAGAGTATTATTACAGAGTATGGGGATGTATGTGCTTGTGTGTGTGTGTGTATGTGTGTATAAAGTGCAAGAAATAAAAAAAGGAATATTTCTGCTGTGTTTCCAGGCAAACCGCTCGCTAGCGTCTATCATTGGCCATTTATTATGCACTGTTGAGGGTTGAACTGTGTTGTCAAATCAACAGAAATCAGAAAAAAGACTGAAGTTATACTAACGCTATTACTAATACTAATATATATTT
This sequence comes from Trinectes maculatus, assembly GCA_016785345.1. Classification (NCBI taxonomy): domain Eukaryota; kingdom Metazoa; phylum Chordata; class Actinopteri; order Pleuronectiformes; family Achiridae; genus Trinectes; species Trinectes maculatus. The sequence continues at coordinate 92,207 of JAFBJQ010000018.1, forward strand.
AAAAATATAAATGGGGCTTGGGATGAATATTTGTCCAGTCTGAAAGGCTATTTGGGCATTAATCACATTGATTAATCAGATGCGATGATTAATCAGATGCAATGATTAATACATGTGATTGTTTTCTAATGTGTTTTCTCCCATTGCTGTCAACGTTAATGGCCAGGGAATGACTGCTTGATTCTTATTTATTATGTTATTTTATTAGATTGATTTTAAATGTCATTATAGAGTTTAATAACTTCTTTCCTTTCTTTGGAGAATAAGTTATCAATCTTGAAAAAGACAAATAATTCTCAAGACAGCATTTTTTTGATTACGGAATGATCCAGCGTTGAGGTGAAGTCTTCACTCTCCTTATAAAGGGAACCAGATTGCCAGATTGGAAGCAGGTGTCCCTCGTAAGCTGCCCAATGGAGAGAGCAGCTCCATATTCAGCCAAACCTGCACTGCAGACAGGAGAAGGAGGAGAAAACAAAACCAAGAACACTGCCACAAACCACAGCAAAACAGGAATCAAACATAGAACCATGACAATATCTTGAAAAAGACAAATAATTCTCAAGACAGCCTTTTTTACTCAGTCTCTAACAAGTACTATTAGGTTTGTGATATTATTTATGTCAGGTCTCAGGTTTTCAGGATGCGAGCAACAAAGGACTGAGCGCAAAACAACCACAACAGGTTCCATGAGTACGGAATGATCCAGCGTGGAGGTGAAGTCTTCACTCTCCATTGCCAGATTGGAAGCAGGTGTCCCTCGTAAGCTGCCCAATGGAGAGAGCAGCTCCATATTCAGCCAAACCTGCACTGCAGACAGGAGAAGGAGGAGAAAACAAAACCAAGAACACTGCCACAAACCACAGCAAAACAGGAATCAAACATAGAACCATGACAATTTAATTGTTTTTCATTCATTCATTCATCTTCTACCGCTTACTCCTGTTAAGGGTCGCGGGGGGAGCTGGAGCCGATCCCAGCTGACATCGGGCGAGAGGCAGGGTACACCCTGGACAGGTCGCCAGTCCATCGCAGGGCCAACACAGAATACATTAACAGACAAACAACCATTCACACTCACATGCACACCTAAGGACAATTTAGAGTGGCCAATTAACCTAACCCCCACAATGCATGTTTTTGGGCGGTGGGAGGAAGCCGGAGTACCCGGAGAGAACCCACGCAGACACGGAGAGAACATGCAAACTCCACACAGAAAGATCCCCCGAACCGAGATTCGAACCAGGGACCTTCTTGCTGTGAGGCACGAGCGCTACCCACTGCGCCACCGTGCTGCCCTTAATTGTTTTTAATTTTTTTAATTTTTGAATCAAATTAAATTTTGTTTAATTTAGATTCTGTCTCTATTCTTACTTTATCTTAATACTTCGTGCTGCAACATTTTGAACTGCCATGTGAATTTCTGAACGTCCTGCACAGGGATCAGTAAATGTATACAAAAATAAATCTGTCATGTCATGCAGATTTTTTTAATGTCTCATTATGAAGCGTGTTTATCTTGGGCCCACTGTTTTGCAGTTGAGGATATAGACCCTCAGCAGGGAAGGAGTGCTTATGCAAGTTTAATTGTGGTATTTGTATTACCTCTCCTTGTATTTACAGCTGCTTGGCTTCAGGTGATCAGCGCCTGACCAGCACTGAAAAAGAACCAAACATTATCTAGGCATTCACCTTGTTCAAACTTATTGGACACTGGCTCCGTCTGCTATTGACCTCTCAGGGTGTTAGCTCAAATACTAAATTACTACCTTCCTTTAGAGGATGAAATGAGAAATCAGACATATACAAATGTGTGTGTGTGTGTGTGTGTGTGTGTGTGTGTGTTTTTTTTATATATTTTTATATATGTTCTCCACTCTAGTCTGTGTATATCTAGGTCTAGTTTTCCATTTCTAATCCCACTGCCCTGGTCCCCCAGACATTACACACATCAGTGATCGTGCCTATGGAAACACACTGGTTGCCATGTTTCCTGACAAGGAATTGAACAAAAAAAATCACTTGTGCAGACCACTGTACAAACTGATATTGTAATGTGAGCACTCAGACCTATGCAAACAGAGATCAAGGGCAAAATGTTCACATGCGAATGAAAAAAATATTATCCAATATTATCCAATACAGCAGTTTTTACATCAACACAAAATGATGTTTTAATTGAATACATAGCTCAAGAAAGTGTCAAGGCTAATTATCATGCGATAATTTCCTTGAAGCATATAAAGGTGATTAAAATGTCTTTACAAAACATTTTCTTTTAAAGATCTCTTGTTACTTTAAATTCTGTAGTAAATGTAAAATATGATGACAAGAAGTATGAAAATTTACTTTATTAATTGCAGTCATTAGTCAAAGTGTTTTTGCCTTTGTTAAAGTTGATGTCATTAAAAAAGTGAAAACCAATACCCATAATTTCCGATATTAAATTTTAATGCCAATATTGGCCGATATTGGTAGCCTGATTATATTATATTATATTATATTATATTATATTATATTATATTATATTATATTATATTATATTATATTATATTATATTATATTAGATATTCATTATTATTCTTTAATTCAATATTTTTGTGGCTGCACAATGGTTTTCCACAACTAAGTTATTATCTATTCTTGGTTATATAGTAAGAAATTACATTCAAATCAGTGTTTTTTTTTGGTCAATTACAGATAGTGGTCAACGCTGTTGTCCTTTCTTAAATAACGCAAAAAAAAAAATGCACAGACAGTAAATACATAGTAACTGTCAGAGGCTTCGGGTTCCTCCACTGATCCCCCTGCTTGCATTCTCATTGCATGGCCAGGCCTTTGAGCAGCTACAATTAGACGCAGATTGAGATTTCTATTTCGACTTCCAAGGGAATAGATTGGCTGGCTCTGTGAAGCGCTGAAATCCGGAGTGCCTTGTTAGCCAACTGCAGCCTGTCTGCATCTGAAGCTATTCCCCTGGGAACCTTAATCATAGCTGCAAACTCAGAACTCAGGGTCACGAAATGTCAAGATTCAGAAGGGGGCTCACTGAGAAGTATAAATTCTGGTGATCTCTCAATCCAACAGCCTTTTTCTAAGACATTTTACAGAGCTAGTCAACAACAAAAAAAGCCTGATTATATTAATATGTATGTATGTATGTATGTATGTATGTATTTATGTATGTATGTATGTATGTATGTATGTATGTATGCATGCATGTGTACTGATCCAGTAGTATTTATGTCAATTGAATGTCAGTTTTGAACATTTAATGTCTTTTAAATATTGATTGATTGAATATTGAAAATCGTTCATCACTATATTTTCCTTTTCTATAGTCAGAATTTACGACATTTTTATTTTTTACCATTGCCACTGTTAGTGATTCTACTATTGTTCTGCACAAAGTTCAGTAATATCACTTTTGTTTGAGAATGTATTTTTAATCAAGCATTAAAGTTGGCTATTATGTAAAAACACAATAAATGTGCGAATGTTGCAGAGACTCTGCTGCTGCTGGTCTGTGGTCTGGTCTTGCGGAGAGGAGCTCTCAGCTCAGTCTTGTCTCTGAAACGTACAATTCCCTGACTCAGGGTTAGAGTGAGGCTGAGGTATGAGGGTGAAAGTGTGAAAACGAGGATGATGTCATCCTGTAACAATTCACCATACTCAAACAAAGGCTATTTTCTCTGAAGTCAAACTCAAGTGAGGGATTCTTAATAAGCTACTGACCGAATAACAGTCTAATGTCCCATGGTGCAATTCAGCAAGACACTTTACTTGCATTTATTAAGAAATAGAGGTGATAATACTCCCTCAGAGGAGTTTCCTGCTGGCTAACAAGTAAACAACTGTTAATGCCATTATGGCTATGTAATAATCATCACGCTCCATTAAAACAAAGGAAGTAGATGACACTTATAGAGGGTGTCATGGGGTCACATATTAAACTACCATCGTCATTTCATCTGTCATGTCACTGTTAGCTACTTTACTTGAGGCCTGCAGAGCATTTCCCTGATTCTGATCATGGATACGCAAGGCTTCACCACACCATGAATCCAAAAAAAAAGTAAGTCTCACACTGGCTGGAAGAGGCAAGAACAGCTTGCCACTCTTCAGTCGTGTGTCTGCAGTTTTCTATACAGTACTTCTTTAAACCATGAACGACCTGACAACCTGACATAAAGCAGCGCTGCAGTAAGAAATACAGTGTGTGTTTTTCTTAATCAGCATGCATCATTGTTCTCATTTTCAACATTCATTGCATCGCGCCCGGTTCTGCTCCCATATAGATGTCTGAAGTTTTCCTTACATCAATCAGTACGCAGACTGCAGGAACTTGCCTTGAAACTATTACTTGCAATGAAAACTGTTCTGGAGCGCTTGCCCTCCAATCCATCACGAGGAAATACCCCAAATAAAAAGAAAACACTTTAAAATTGGCAACAATAACTCCTCACATCTTGCAGGAACACGTTTCTCACCTTGTAAACAATAAATCAAATGTGAACTTACGCTGAAACTGTAACTATTATTAACCGGGCACACAGCAGTGTCACAAGATACAGCCGGAGGAAATATGAAGGAGTATTTATGCATAGTAGTTTAAGCTAAATCTGAAATAAGCTTATTAATGTATGATTATTTGAGGGACGTCTATCTAACTTCATCTTCACAGCATTATAAATCACACAACAATCCAAATGTGGCACTTACAATAAAAAATCCATTGTGAGAAACAAGAGGGCGCAGCTGTGTGAACTTTCTACAGTAAATACAGTAAATTACTCTGCAGGAGAGCGTAGTCTTACTCTGTTTTAGTGTGTTTTCAGTTTGTGTATGTTTTTCCAAATAAGGAAAAAAAGGCAGTGCTACTGCAAAACATGTATCCTGATAATTTACTGATTCTAATGAAGAATGCAAAATATACTGTTATTATTAACATTGTATAGATTTTTGACATATCATAGTTTTAATGGCTGGTTAGTGATTCATATCCATTAATTACTTACATTCAATAATGATTTTATATACACACACACACACGCACACACACACACACACACACACACACACACACACACACACACACGCACACACACACACACGCACACACACCTACACACACACACACTCACACACACACACACACACTAGCTTAGCTGTCCATCGTGTCCGATGATGACGCTTGCTCCAGGGGGGTTGGGGGGGTGGTGGTGGTGGGTGGGGTGGGTGGTGGTGGTGGTGGGTGGGTGGGGGGTTGGGGGGGTTGTTCAACGTTGTTGTCGTTGATGCCACCTCATGTGGCTATGGAGGCCGATTTTGGAGCCGCACACTCTTCCACAGATGGTGCAGGTATGTCCTGATGATTGGGAGGTGGGGTCTGCCTGCCGGTGTCGTTGTGCACGCTTTGCGGTCCTCCTTTGGATGAAGGTGTCGTTGATTTGCTCAGCTGCTTTGTTGCATATGGCTCTCCAGGCTGGTTTGTTGGATGCTACTGCCTCGAGGTGGCCAGGGTTGATGTTGCACACACACACACACACACACACACACACACACACAGATGACTGACAGGAGTCTGTTCTTCTCTGTTCATCTTGCAAACAAATCATGATTTAACAAGATTATATAATGTTAGCAAAATAAACAGTAACTTTCGACTAGTAAATGATTTAAATACGACCAGATGTAGATCAGTGTGTATCCCCTTGGTAACAGGTACATTTAAAAAACATTATTATTAATGCAATTATTAATATTGATATCAAACAAAGGGGATGTATAAGAAATTACATTATTTGTCATTCATCATTCTGAGTTGTATTTAAATGCTTCTTATGATATCATTGATCAGGGGTCTTCAACCTTTTTCAATCCAGAGACCCCTTGGCACGATGCCCTCAGGGGTCACGGACCATCATCATAGAAGATGTTTGAAAGTCTTATTTCAGTCTCCATTGTGATCCATGCCTCATGTGTCAAACAGAACAGGACAGCCTGTGTGTTACTGGTGCTACTGTATACATTATATGTATGGTGCTATCATAACCCTCAGATGCGACCTCTTTATGCTTTCTGATTGCATGTCATGCGTCTGACTTGATGCACACATTTAATTTTTTTTTTTTTTGCCTCACGGCCTCAAATGGAGCTCATCCAGAACTCTCCTCACTAATATAGAACTCAAACAATCTTTCTCCATTTCTCAAACTCTCGGCTGACAGATTACTAATTCCCTTAATCAGTCTACCTGTCTGCCACTGAATGGTTAATAGTGTAGTTAATCTCCATGTCAGAAAGTTCAGTATGATGCGACTCTGGCTGTGCAGGCAGGGCGACATGGATTGAGCCTCCATGCTGCTTTGTCTGCCAGATTGCCAGCCCCGGCGTGTGGTGCCTCCCTGCCCACCCCTCATTGAAAATGAATGATTACCAGGCGGCTGCTGTGTCTTGTCTGAAAAGCCCTTAAAGCTGCAATCTGTATGATTTTTTGGAGTCTGATGGGTGTAAATCTGTTTTGTCTGCAGGATGGGTGCTGCTGCGAGGGGGCGCCCCACTCCACACCGCTCACCCCCCGCTGAGCTGCTGCACTGGCAAAGAAAAAAAACACAGACATACACCACAAGTTGGTCATATCCCTCTCTGACAGGACAAATGGCAGCTCTCGAGTGCAATGAGCGAAAAAAAAAAAAACACCCCAACATAACTTCATAACTTCAGTGTGACCATGGCAACCTAGTCAGAGAGCGCACTGCAGGGTTTGCTGTCAAAATGTGGACTGGAGAAAGACAAGAACAACAGCGACTGGGAAAAGTCTCAGAATAATGCGACTGAGGACTTCTTCACTTCCACTGTGTGTGTGTGTGTGTGTGCGTGTGTGTTGCTGGGACACACTCACTAAGACAATATACACAACAAGAACACACTAGAGATGGCCTGAATTTCACCCCTCTATTAAATATTCCCACTGCAGCCTTACTGCTTTCGTGACAAATCTGTACATGTCCACTGATGTGACACTTCTCAGCTTTTGAAAAAGTTTCTAACAAACTGTTTCCTCTGCTGCACGATTTCCATTCAAGGTGTTGTTTTACTGCAAAAACCTACCACATTTAAAGCTGCTTTTTTCCTTCCTGTTTAACATTCTAGCAGTAGTGTTTTGGGGCGGTCGCTTATTTAAGGTCAAAAGGTCACAATGGTAAAAGTTCTTCTACATGGCACGACGTTCACAAGACAGCCTTATCTAAGAAACCTTTTGATGTTTGGCAGTGTATTTAGAAATGCAGCTATATTCTTGACACATTTTTGGGCGAGCGGTGCCGTGGGACCGGCACTGTGAAATTGACATTAATGAGAAGTGAGGTAGAGGAGAAACGGTGCTGCTCAATTTTCCAACTTACTCCAGGATGCAGCATCAGACTGACTCTGTTGGTTTGTGACAATCGACTTCTTCTAAGTGCAAATGGCTTATGCAACGTAGCAATGTTGTTTAGTCCGGGAGTCCAGCACTTTGAAATCTGGTACGACTATCTGTCATCCACTCATTTATTTATTCATTCATTTATTTTATGGTATACATTGTTTTTTTTTCTGTCAGTCTCATGACAAACGGTGTGCTGTATTTAATTTAGCACTGGCTGTAAAAGTGCTGTAGTGGTAATTAGAATAATAATTATGGAAATGATCTGGGATACAATTCCTCAGCTGTTTTCCTAAAGGTAAAAAATACCAACAATAACAACAACAACAGTACGTTTTTTAACCAAAAGAGGCCAGACACAATTTAAAATGTATTTTACTCATGAACACTAAGGTTATACTATACGCATAGCCTCAATATAATCTCTATAACACTCTAAATAAAACACACCTGCTGTGACATCATACAACTCATAAGTGCTTTTGTTATAGTATATCTGTGTTCATCTTGTTTTATTTTCACCTGTGTTTCAACTTGAATTGTTCTTCCATGGTTTTATTGACAGTGGATCTTCTAATGTCTTTTCATATGTTTTACTCGTTTATCTCAGTTGTATGTTTTATTTTCTCAGTTTGGTGTTTTTATATTGACTATGTGCACTTGGTCTTATAATGCAAACCTATGTATGACTGTGTTTTGAAAAGTTCTATACTAATAAACTTATTATTAAAGTGATTATTATTAGAAGTAACACACATGCCCACACTGGACATCTATGGATTCGCTTTCTGCACTTGTCTCTCTCAGCATAATGCAAAAGCCCTGCAGCTCCGTTACCCAGGACCGTCCCAGGGCGTTTGTGTTCTAACAGGATCATCACACTCATGATCAGATTGACATTTCAGACACTCACTCCACTCATTTCATCAATGGCGACCCCTGCTTCTCTTGGTAGATCCATATCAGACTTGACAGAATATCATTTAGTGTAGTTCACACTTCACTGCAAAGTACTGACAGATGATTTTTTTTTTCTCTTTCTCAGACCAAGAATAACACAAATATACTTTGAATTCAATTAAATTCTCCTCCTTTAATCCCACTGAGGCCGGAGATAAAAACATCCTCTGCTGCTCTGTGTTAAACGTCAGGTCCTCAGTGGCGACAGCTGAGGAAGCAAATCCAATTATTTTATTTAATATTCACTTTAGTGTGCTGGGATCCGTCTGGGTGTCCTGGCTCATATTATTTTTATAGCCCAGCTGCACTTGAAAGTAGCAGGAGGAGAATGAACCTCTTTGACGTGATCATGTAAATGTGACATATTGATTCAGCTTTTATTATTGCTTATTATTATTTATTATTTTATGACTTTTTAATTTTTTTTTTCTGAAGGAGAGAAGAAACATACATTTTAGATTTCCTTCATGTGACAGCTGCAGACGAGACATGACAGGAAGCAATAACTGCTGCCAGAGTGAGGAAACAAAGGGAGACTTATTTACTTTACATTTGTTATGAGGTTCATAAAGTTTAGATAAAGTCAGTTCAAAGAAGCACATAAGGATGACTCTACTAAACATGTTTTGCCACTGGGAGAGCTAAAAAGGTTTTCATGGGGTTAAGGGTCATTTATTATAAAATCCTTCACACCCTGATTTGACTTTCAGACACTGAGAGGGGAGATTTAGCCGATTTGCCTGGGGATTCCACTGGAGCGTGCCTCATGGTCCAACTCCGTGGTTTTCAGTTGGAAAAACGTGTAAATTCTCCCTCCAGGAACGAGATGCTGCCCCGAGTGAAGCACTTCAGCTATCTCTTCTAGAATCTTGGTCATGAGCGAAGCAATCCACCATGGTGAAGATGAAGCTGAGCCAGAAGGCAAAACACTTTCAATTTTCCAGTGGTGTATAGATTCCAGCACCATCCTATGACGTCTAGTCGGAAAAGGAAAAACACGACAGATCCAAGATACAATACGCTGAAATGAGCTTCTTTATTATGGTGGCGAGGCCCCTGAAGAGACATCAGAGTATTCCCATGGGGACCCGGGCTTGAACAGGTCCCTGGCACCTCTTTGCGGAACGTAATGTGTTGTGCTGTAATGCAATGTGCTTTGATTACAAGTGATGCACCTAGTTGTGTGCTGACCCTATGCCGTTAAACAACAGAAGAAGAAGAGGAAGACCTCAGAGTGCAGCTGCATACTCATTTACATCTAAAGGAGTCCACTGAGGTGGAGCAGGCGTCTGATCCGATCTGATTTGAACTGCACCATTAACTTTAAGTTTACAGCTGCCTGAAAACCATTCATTTAGCGTAACGGCTTCCGCTTGTGAAGAGGAGCGTACTTTATCCTGCTGATCAAACCATTCATACCCATAAAACATCACTAATGGTACGGAACTCAACAGGTTTGCAAATACAGTTAAAGTTCCCAAATAATATACACTTACGGTGAGTTTACAATTACATTGTACAGCATAGTTAAACCGCACCCTTTGCATTAACCCAGTATCCATCAGTATCCATGGCGATGGATGCTTTCTTGCTAAAGCTGTAAAGCATTGAGTTGCCATGTTTATTCATACCTCCTTGCAGTGTGTCCTCCATAGCTGCGAGTTTGACTTGACATGGAGTGACTCTCCATTAGTGAAGGGCCGACGGGTACAGACGTGGCATCTCAAGGCGCCGGAGCTTCCATCCAGCTGTCGGTCATAGTGGAGGCCACTTGGTTAAAGCCTGTGCAGAGACAGTGGACCTGCAGCGAGCAGGTGACCCACAACGATCTCTGGTACCTCGCCACTGTGTGACAGCACGTCAGCTCAGGATTGTTATCAAGCCACACAGCCAGTAGCTCGACTCTGTGAGCAGGTTCGCAGGCGCGTGTGGTCGCACACTGACAGCAACAGCCACACACTGTCCCATTAGATGATGTCAGCCACTCAAGTGGCTGTTTAGCCACTGAAGTTGAGGCAATCAGATTGTGGCAACACAGCCATTTCCTGAATCTGATTTGTCGGAGCGTGAATCTGATTGCTGTGCATGCTGTCAGGAGATTACAGACACCGGCAGACTGATGCGGGCAGCCAGCCTTTTAATAACACACAAGGCCCCTCATTTGTTTACACAGATACTACACTCAGACGGCCACGTGCAGTTATTCACTGAAATACACACACAGATGTGTTTATACGGAAGAAATAATGAGAGCATTTTTAAAGGGGATCAGATATGACTTCATGTCGGATGCCCATTTTAAACATGTATAAGGTTCCTGACATTTGGGAGAATGTAGGTGATAAAAAGAACAACACAGTGGCATCAGGAGGCTCTGAGAGCGGATACAACTTCAGTGCACTAATGTGGATATGGGACCAATCCACTGTAGCCTCTTCTTGGATGTGACAGTCGATAATATGGGGTGACCAGGGAATAGCTATAGCTAAAAAAGTTTTTAAAATATATTTGTTTTTGATACATATATGTTTTTGTTTTGTTTTGAGTTGTTTTTTTATCCTTTACGGCATCTTGTAAATAGCCCATAAGCAAGACAAGACTTTTGTTTGACACTCAAACTTCATTACAGTGTCGACAGATCGTAATGTTTGGCCATGGAATCTTTTTAAGAGGGTGTAATCACACTCTTTTATTCTGCGAGTGTCAGAGCATAAACATGTCAATAACTGTAACACATTAAAGAGACAGGATATAAATTTGGTCCATTTCTGGCAAAGACTGGAAAAAGATACTAAACGTCAAAATGAAAAGCAAGAAAAAGATGAACATATAAATATTACATTTTTGTGGCACAAACACACATATAAATATCTTATTGGCAATTATTTATTTATGGAAATGTGATGATAAATATGTGAAGGTACAGCTGTTGATAGTGTTAGTGGAAAAGTCAGAGGATCACCAATACTATTCAGTTTTAACGACAGTGCCATTGTTGTTGAATGCTGACATCGTCATAGTGGCACATCTGTCATTATGAAATTTCACTGAATAAATGATAAACCAAGCTCCTCTCAATAATCAATACTGAATAGGGATACTGAATAGCACTACAGCACAGCATTGAAGTAGAAATGTCAGTGGGTTAAACTGTCAGATGTCTCAACAGCAGAGAGAGGATGAGAATATCAGTGTAAGGACATTTAATGCTTTTTTAAAAGTAGGTGTCAAACATTTGCATTTTGTTGTGTTTTAACTTTTGCCCTCTATAATCCTAATAATGAGAACATTAACATTAATATTAACATTAATTAATTACTTTTCAAACAATGCAATTTCATGGGACGTCTCCCTAAATCCTTTTTTGCAGTGACCACTAAACACTTCCTCCTCGGAGCAGGGTCCCTACCTATGCTGAAGGTTTAATAGCGATGTGGTTTAATTCTTAATGTTTAGGCTGTGATTAGCTCTAATCTAACACCCCTCTTAATCCTGGGCACAGACTGAGCCGGCTTTCTTAGTTTAGTGGAACAGTGTGTAGGGGTGTTCACAGTCAGACACATTATAGGGACATGGACTATGTGGCGCTGTTATCAGCATTGAAATGAGGTCATCTGACTGTGCAGAGGGTGAGGGGAAACCAGTGGTGTGCAGGAGGCGCTGCATGTCCCCATATTATCCTTCATGGCAGGTTTCTCACTAGAGCAGGTTTAAGAATATATAGTACTTAATGCTTTGCCTTTGACCAGATAATAAATATTTACAGTCAGTTGCACCCTGATGTAGTATAGTCATGCCCCCCCTTTGCACTGACTAATTCAATAGTGTATACAATGAGTCATGACAGAGGAACCCAACCTGATGCTGGTTCTGAGTAGCTGTCGAGAAATGATTTTGTAAATACATACAAAGGTACAATTAGATCATGCAATATGCTGAGCAATGATAAATCATATCATCTAAGCTATATGTGCCCTTGAGAAGTAAAGTAGGTTATCCCACAAATCCCACCTAGAAACATCTGTTGTAGGAAGACATGCATTTGGCTTCAATACATACTGTAGTGCATGTAACTAATTTTTTTACCTACATGTGGGATGGCCTGCTTTACTTCTCACAGGCACATTTTCCGTGGATAGAGATGGGGCATTACACACCCCACCTGGGGGATGATGAGACAGATTTTCAGCTGCTCCCATTCTACATCTTATACTTTTTCCCATGGGGGGAAATTTCTTATTATACTACTAGTACCATAGATAATCAAATAATAATATACCACTTAGCTTCTGTTTTGCAGGTCTAATGTAATCACGTTTGGTCATCAGAGATAGCCGTGTGATGACGCCTCCTAATTGATCAGCTACGACCTATGACTAGTAGGTGATGACTTCCTTTACGGATTTAGGTTTACCTAAACAGCAGTACTTGTACTGCAGTACAGCCAGTAAAAACTTTATCCATAGTTCCTAACTCAAAAAACTTTCTAATGCAGGTCTTAGTTTGATTATTTTTGGTCTGAAAACGCTTATCAGACATGTTTTTCTACTGCCCGCACTTGAATACTAATTTGCAATGACAGCTTAAGACTGAGTAACTGTTCAGTCAGCAAGCAAATTTCAATTACGTCATGCTCTCTGGAATGTGTCTTAGCACTACTTTCCATACAAAAAATATGTCTGTAAGAACCGGGTCAACCCATATATTCATGTACTTGGTATTTTCCAGGGTCCACGATAGATAAGTCCTGACCTGCTGTGTAATTCACACACCATTCAACTGTACATAAACAGCATTTGAGACTAACCTTTGCTAAGGCGAACTATTCGAGATTAAAAAACATTTTAACAGAACAATTAGAATGGACAGAACGATCCATTAATTTGTTTATTTGTGCAAGAGCAACATTTGTAATCATCCTTTACATTATCATTTTATATAAACAGTTTGTTTATTTGGACAGACCCTAAATGCATTTGGGCCATGCACTTTAGAACATAAGCTTAGAACTTTAAAATGGAGTCCATAGAGTTGTGCGGCCATTGGACAATGATTTTCTCATTTTGCTCCTATCACATTGAGGGTTTGTCACACACATAACTAATAATGTATTTTTGTAAGAACAAATGCAATGGTAAAACAGTATTTAAGTGGATATAGGTTGTAACATGTTATCACTGAGGCAGAGTCACTGTAACATACAGTATTTCTGTTGTGCGTGCATGTTGTGTGCGACACAGATTGGGATTCAGCTAGAATTGTGTGCGCATCTCTCACTCCAGGGGGTCATAGAGACAGTCCCACGCTGCTGCATGGAACACATGCCCTCTGCGATTGTGCCCATTGTTGTCCATTGTACAAATGGAAAACAGTCAATATCAGCTGAGATGGAAAAATCTATCTGCATCCTGGTAATGGTGCCCGCAGCTCAAAGGATCTCGCCCCATCCTTGAGCAGGAAAACGTGATCCTGCCGAACAAGTCTGTGCCATTGAAAATCACCATTCAAATTCTGTGTGTTTCCTCAGCAGAAATGTTACATAACCCAGTCTCCTCAGACTCACTGAAAAGCAATCACACGTTTTTTGGATGAAAATGAGAACAATCCCTCATGTGAGCTCCAACAAGCTTGAATCCATATTCATCTGTTCCAGACTGATAGACAGACAGAATGAGAAAACACCACACCCTAAAAACAAAGTCATCTGTATAGTGGGGACTGCTTTATCAGATTATTCTCACTGTCTTTAGCTTAGATGAACTTTATTCGTCTCTTTGGGGCACTAATACAAAATTAGCTGTTGTTTTTATTCTTTTTGTGCAAAAGCTAATTACTTACACATTTTTTCCCCATTTATGAGCCCGCAATTATATGTGTAATTTGAGTCATGAATATCAGGGAAAACATGGTCTCAGACTCAGAGAGGAAATTAAAACTTTCGGCTGTGATCAGTTAAAAAAACAAAACACACAAGATCACAAAATTAATGAATGTCGAGGTGCCAAAATACACAAGAAAAACTGATGTATTGGACGTGGATGCAAGGCAAGCAAGTTTTGAAAACATATGTTTAGTATTATAACCGCCAGAGAAAAAGTGATTCTGACTGCCAGCCATTAATACAGGTGCCATTCTTTTTAAATTAAAAGAAAGGCAAATTAAATTTAGATTAAAAAATCATCTCTTAAAATCTTTTTACTTTCTCGATGATGCCACTTGTACCCAACTATGATTCACAGTAATGACAATAAGCAAACACCTCAACACCTTATTTTTTAGATTTGTTCACACATGTATCTTTGGGGTCTGACAAACATGTCAAATGCATGTACAGGGTGTCCTCGAGTTACGGCAGAGATCCGCACGATCCCGAACGCATCTGTGTCCGTGTGCATCTCCTTACCGGCTGCCGCTGCACCCCCCGCCAGCCGGCCATTTCACATAAGTAAACACAAGGCAGAATAGCCTAGCTGTGCTGTGGAGGTGTTGGAGAGCCGGCAGGCGCGCTGAGAGACAGAGCGAGCGCTCACCCACTAGTTCCCGTGCGAAGTCTGTATGTATTTACGGGGCAAACCGCTTAAGCCGAAACAAGGAAGTTCACGGGAGATGTGTCGTAACCACGAAAACGACGTAACTCGCAACCGTCGTAACTCGAGGACCTCCTGTACTTCTTTTTTGCCCTAAGATATATTTCTAAAAAAAAAGTGTTTTAGCACATAATCAGCAGAATGGTTGTTGAAGTCATTGAAGTTTTGATGAGATGATGTCTTCTCTGCCACAACTCAAATCCCATTCTGAAATGTCTGGACGCGGTCTGGCTTTTGATGACAGACACTTATTCTGTTCAGCAGCTGTCGAGTTGTTATTGTTCATGTCGAGGACTATCAAACAGCCTGACTGCTGCCTCCCTCTGATCGCATCTTGGGCAACGTGTTTCCGAGTTGACTAGCATGTAGGTGTAGAGATCCGGACAGTCTGTCTGGTCTCCAATCCTCGCTTATTATCCACCAGCAGCAGGACGTCTTTATCTCCTGCCATGTGCTGAGCTCTTCACTCTGGCTGCCTGTCAAGCAGCCGAGTTGCTCTGGCACAGCATCACAGCCTCCATTTTGGAAAGAGCTCCACCCTCCCTCCCAGCCCAACACCCCCCAACACCCCTGGGTCGCGCTAAACTTCTGACCCTTCCTATCTCGGAGACAGTCACCGCTCTGTAATCCCCTAATCCCCTTCAACCAGAAATTAACATGAAGAAAATAGAAAGGCCGTACCTGTGCAAACATGCACAGCCTCGTTTTTGGCTTCTGCTGCAAAGACTCATCTCCATTTCAGAAAAAAAAAAAAAAACATCATCTGTGTGAATTCCAGTTTACAGTGGAGGTAAGATGACTGGGCTCAGTTTTAGCCAGTTATTCTTGCCATCTGTTGTATGGGTCTTGTATTTCCTGCGTGCAAATGAAGCCTGTTTTAGCATGTAAAGCTGCAGAGAGCAGGCGGAGCTGAACGCAGCTAAGCGAGTGACCGACTAATCCCCTTAACTCATGGGGACAGTGCCGGCACCAGCTCTAATTGATTTCAAAAAATGCCTGGGCTGAATCGGCGAGTGAAATGAAAGGTTTGACATCCCTGTGTGTGTGTGTGTGGGTTGAAGCTTCCAGCCGCAGCAGCAGCAGTCAGAATGTCATGGTCCTACATGTCTCAATCCCTAATCAGAAGATCAAAAATGAAGATTGCATAGATCCAGATTCCATGAAAAATGAATTTATCAGTCCTCTCTGGCTACAAACATTTTCAGCTGGTGAATGACATCATGTTCGATTATTACCCTTCCTCCCCCACTCATTCCCATCATCCATTTATAGAATCTCTTTCAGTGTTTGGGGAGGGGGGGGGGGGTTATGATGGTTCCCCATAAGAACTGACTTTTAGGTCAAACTTCTGTGTATATATTTTTCTTCCTTTTGCAACCAGGCATTTCTCCTTATTAGGCTTTTACATTTTCTCCATCTGTAAACATTACCATCTCACACGCAATGCAAAAGCAGCACGTTCTCATTACAAATGTTCATTCATATATGATGTCATGAGTGAAATGAGTGTTGCACGTGTGTGGCCGATATTTTAAAAATGACGCTTTGTTTTCGATCGTTGCAATAATGTCCCTGTACGGTTTTCATATATCTTTTTAAAGAGGCCATTTATTAATCACTAATACTGCCAGAGCAATCAATTGTAATTCTTCAGTGCACATGTCAGATGTGACTCACAGCCTCTGGATAGTGTCCTAATTAGCTATTACTGCAGGGAGTGAGCGTTCACTAACACAGTGCCAGAGGACAACACGCTGCAGAGATGCTACAGTCATATTTGTGCTTCCAATTTAAAGTCCATTGAAGAGTAACTTTCAACAACAATGTTCATATCTGCATGTTGATGAAATTTGGACTGAACTGTTAGCAGGCTGATGTGTAAGTATGGAAGTGTATTCAAACTGGGAAAACTATTGATTTTGACAATTACTAATCACACTAATTTGGAAAATTGAATGAGCCTCTGTGTTTTTATTAATGAGTTAATGTGTATCAAGTTTACACACAGATACAGTGTGTTTATGATCAGGGAAACTGTTTTCTCTGGTACAGTCTACACTGATTAGTCATTTGCCAAATTCACAGTAAATGATACGCAATTAAAGGAGCAGTTTGTTGTTTATAGCAGGTAAATGTTTGATAAAGCCACTGTCATTAAAAGCGGATACAGTAGTTACAAAATGTTACTGGATGGTGATTATAGTAAAACAACAGTCAGACATTTTCAGTGTATTGTTTACTTTATTTGTTTTCTGTCACAACAAATACAAATAGTTTTCTTGTCATAGTTTAGTGTGGCTGGATCCCAGAAGATACAGACAGGACTTACGGAGTAACAAAATATATTTATTTCT
The DNA here is from genome assembly GCA_016785345.1 of Trinectes maculatus. NCBI lineage: Eukaryota > Metazoa > Chordata > Actinopteri > Pleuronectiformes > Achiridae > Trinectes > Trinectes maculatus. The sequence goes on from JAFBJQ010000018.1 coordinate 109,534, forward strand.
TTAAAGTTAATAACAAAAAACAACTCTGCGTCACCAGACGGTAGAGCGAGCAAAAACGACAAAAAGGCACTGGGGCAAAAAAACGAGGAGGCAGGTCTGGTCCAGGCAGCAGCTGACGAGACAGGAGACGATGGGAACAGAATAATCCAGCGCTGAAGTGATGTCCACACGCTGCTTAAGAAGGAGGCTGATCACCAAATTACGAACAGGTGTGTCTCATCAGCTGCTCCCAGGAGAGACCGGCTCCGCCTCCAGCCACACACACACCTTGCAGACAGATACCAGAAAGGGGAGAAAAAAAACAACAAGAAAATCCCTAACCCTAACCCTAACCCTAATCCTAACCAACAACAAAACAAAACCAAATCCCGAAACCAAGTACAAAATATGGCAGAGAAACACAGGACTATAACATTTCTGTCACAAAAGTACAAATACTGAGTCCTCAGCACCACCCTAGCGGTAACAAAGCAAATTTCTAACCTGAGCCAGCACTGTGAGATTCACTTGCCTAACAAAACCACTCATGTTTGAGCATACATGTACCTCAAGGAGGAGGTCCATTAGCCCCCGACACTAAATCAAGACAAGAGGCCTCCCAGACATGTTGACTCCTCTGGAAACAAATCTTCCCAAACAGCAGGAAAAGATGCCACACAATTATCATAAGCACGACAGTTTGATTGAAATCAACCAGAACATCAGAGGTCACTGTCACCTTGCTGCAGGTAACGACTCAGCAAGCTGCTTCGAGGCGGCGTGAAGCGAGGCCGCGCTATTTATAGAGCACATTTTAAAAAAAACGAGGCAATTCAAAGTGCTTTACATGGGATAAGCCTTAGAACAATGCAAATAAGCAGCCATCACAGAGCATGCAACCCAGCACCTGGAAATAACCACCTGTTATTTCCCTGTCACTGGATCAGTTTTAGCAACAGTACCCGAACCTTCTTTTTAAAGTGCTTACCACAAAATTAGCTTTTTTGTTAAATGATTTATTGTTAAAAATAGCAATGTGAGATAGTAGCCCTGCAGATGGCGCAACCAATAACTAGAATAGTAAAATACTTTCCTAAAAACAAAAAGAGACTAAATAGTCAGTGGAAGATACATATGTGGGGTAAATAGATGCAGTGAACCAGTGCAGTGTGTGTAGTAGAAGAACACACAACAATTGAATCATTAATTTAATCAACACATCTGTCATGAAGCAGTGATGGGCGATGAGCTGCTGGCCTCCTGTAACAAGTAAGTAGAAGAAGTGAGTGTAGGAAGCATGTCAGTGAACTGCCTGCGAGATGGCACAATGGAGCAGTTTCCAGTTCCTGTAGCACTGACCATCAGGACCTCTTGGTGGTGTGATGTCGACATGGCAGCTGTCAAGTTCTCCAGTTGCCTTTATGGCTCGATACTGCCTTACCTCCAGGTCTTTGGTCGGTGGATGACCTTGTGGTGAATGGTCACTTCCTCAGTGATGCTATGGATGACAGTGGACAGTGGAATGAGATATGAACATGGCACCCCATCCCCATATATATGATCCTGGTTAGGATTGTTTGACAGCACTGCCAGGGCCTCCCTGCTCAGCTGGAGGAACAGACAAACTGTCCAGCACAGTGGTTGATCCTATAGCTCAGATGTCTGGCTGGTTTTGGGAAAAGTTAGACATTTACTGTGAAGACTTTTCACTGCTAATAAGATACTGTTCTATTGTAGATATAAGTAAAAAAGTTAATAAGAAGTGAATTTACACGATAGTCCTGAATTATATTGTCAATAACAAGATCTAATGGTCTCTCAGTTACTGAGGTATATCTATTCATAATCAATAGAATATCTATTTAGAATATCTATTTCCTTATTGACATATGTTGCATGGGTTAGTCAATAAGACAACTGTGATTAAGCAGCAACCAGCAAGATGGTGGGAACCATGTCACACCTCCAGCTCCAGCAGTGTTCATAGGTTAACGTTTGTGGCTCTGCAGACACCTGGAAGCGGATTAGCTGCTGACGAACAGTGCAACAAGCCAATAGGCAATAAACGTTGTCGACAGCGGGTACCTGCGTTTTCCATGTCAGTTAACAGTAAAGGCATTTACATCGCACTTCTCTTATAACAATCACTCAAAGCACCTTCCTCCGTAACTCCATTCATGCAATACCTTTTCAATCATACGCCATTCGCGAATAAAATGACAAATCACGCGCTGCCTACACAACAGTCAAGGACATTTTGACAAGTGGAGTGGTGTCAATAAGTGTCTATAAGTGTCCTACCGCCCGTATAATGCTGCTATGTTGTTCTGATTTGTTGCTATGGTTTCCCATTTGTTGTTGTGATTTACACTTTGTTGCCACTGCGCAGATCCAAATACTGTAGCGGCACAAAACCTGTAATATCAAAGTTTAGTTTGACTTGAGTAGGTCTGCAGTATTGAACTGTGTTTTGATGTTTATGGAAAGTAAGGACGCCACTTGACTCTTCTTCGCAGCTCGTCAGTACAAACCTCAGCCTGCCACTCTGTACCTCTTCACAGAAACGTACCCGATATCAGCTGTTTATCTTTACCTTCATTATGCTCAAGTGCTTCTTAAGCTGTGTGGTTCATGAAGTCGAGATGCTATGATAGAGTCAAACTTTGTCTGACGCTGCCTTTGTATAAGGTGACTAATCTTTTTAATCCACCAGTTGGTTCAGCCTTGTAACAAGAGTGACAAACACGTCAGGTGGATTAAGAGGGAGAATGGGCTGTTCTGCACAGAGAGACCGTCCAAGGCCCAAGCAGAAGTCCAATGATAAAGGAGGATGACGTCCTTTTTCACTGACGCATTTCACATGTGGGGGTTTAAGAATGGTTGGTGGAGTTTTAGGGAACCAACCTGGTGTCAACAAATAGTTTCTCACCATATAGAAGAAGATTGAGGCCAGTACCCACATGGAAGCTGCTATTCCAGTAATGTACTATATGCTAGTGTGGCTAACACAAACGCAACGCAACGTTTGCAAACGCAAACACAAAGAAACAGGAGAAAGGTCCGTTTTTTGTACAGTTCCATTTAAATTTTTTGATTTTTGTATCTTATATATTTATTTTCCCAAATTTCATGTGATCTGTGTTCATTACACTGCTATTGAAGAACATGGCATTTGAGGAGTGAGCAAGAAACTTTCACTGAAGCAGTGTCCCATCAACCAAAAAACAAAGCTCAAATTGCATGAGGAGAATTAATAGTTTGACAAGGTACATTATGCCATTATGATTTGGATGCCATATTATCTAGGTCATTTTATGTATTTCAGTACAGTTATTGATCATCAACTGTGATTTACAATTTCTTCCAGCCTCCATGATAAGATAGTGTCACAATACCATATTTTAAAAGGAAGGGGTGGATGGTGAGTGTTTTGACAGTATCTAATCTAAGCAAACAAATCAATCAACAAATCAAAACTGATTGTATGTAAATAGTGACAGGTGATACATGACACTATTGCTAGTGAGCGAATCAGCATTATGGAAAATAAAACCCACAGCCTAATATGCTGTTGGTGCCCTATATGCTGTCAAAACATTTCGAACATGCTGAGGCACTGACTCCACCAGACCTCTGATGGTGCTCTAGGGAATATGTTTCCAAGATGATAGCAACTAAACCTATTTCTAAAAATGTCCAATTGTTCCTTTAAACAGATTCTCCACCCCCGCATTATCAAATTTATAACACCTTGGAATAGAAAGTGAAGATGACGGATGTCATTTCAGTGCATATGCTGTATTCTCATCAGCTTTAGCCGGAGTGAAAACCCAAACACCAGCAATGATATTTGGCTGAAATGAAATGCGTCCGACCTCTTTATGACCTGTAAGCTGCGGCTCAATGAGAACTGATTGGCTTTTTCTTTTAAAATGTGGGGCTTGTCAGGAGAGGATGTCAGCGGCTGTAAACCACTGCACATCCCAGGTGTGCTGCAAGGCTCCCTGTCAGAAAGCCAACGGGAGTCTGTCGCCAACACTGTGATCACACACCTCTGCACATTCTGGATAACCCCTCCTTCAGCTCAAGGGAAAGAAGAAACAAGTAGAATGAAAATATAGGAAAGTCAGAGGGTAAAAAAAAAGGGGTAATGATGGGGGAATTGGTTTTATGTATCTGTTCTCAAAGGCGGGGTTATTTCTGTCGAACATTGTTTTAATGTTTCAGAGCTTCAGATGAATTGGATCAGGCGAAGTGGCTGAGATCACTCATACAATGCTGAATTTCCAGTTATCTAAAGCCACCCCCCCCACGAGAGGTCGAGTTCACATCATAGGTGCTGATAAGATCCAAAGATCCATGCTAATGGTTTCTCCCTCCTTTAACTGCTGTATTCATACTGTGTCCCCAAAGATTATTGTTAAAAGCCAACACATGACTGATAAACGCGGTCTTCAAACACCTTTAATACCTATAATTTAGGCCAATAAAGTGAATTCCATTCAGCCCTCATCAATCTCAGCCTTTATCAGTAGTTCCAAATTGAATTAAAGTCAGCGCCGTGCTCAGAGGGGATTTAAAGCAACCTGCTCGGAATATTGCCGCCTTGTGAGCCCTTAGCTTTTCGTTTGGAATGCCAAGCACAATTAATCCCCATGAAATGGAGCTCTGTGGCATTGGCTAGAATTAAGGTCCTAACACAAAGACTATCAAGAGGATCAGCGCGCTGGCGAGTGGAGTGCCGGCAGCTCCGCCACATAGACACGCTATCTGATGGAAAATGAATGGTCAACACGTGGTGCAACGGATCATCATCTGATGGCAGACCGTGATGACATTACATCTGTTTAGTATTATTTTTTTCTATTAATAAGTGCCCTGCTGGTAGTAGAGTTTGCTAGTAGCTAAGATGTCTTTTCTTATACAGTATTTAATTAATAAGTAGTCAATAACAGGGCCTCGACATTTACAGAGAAGGAATACTGCAGATTTTGTTTATTGACTTGTTCTCAGATTACGATTTCTGGTTCAGAGTGAAATATTTCAACAACTGTTCATATCTTTCTCCAGATATTAAAGGTGCAAGATAATAATGAAAATATAAAATCTATTAAAATAAATATTATTCTGAGGCTAATGTTAATATTTGTAATTGATGGTGAAATACTGTTTTGAATAATAATACTGTTTTGGATTTGACATTCATGTTTGCCATGGGATGAATGGTGGTGAACTTGAATCCTCGGATCCTTTGCATTGAAAAATATTACAATGTTGGTTTTTGAAATAGATGTAATTAAGGGGAATTGTGTACTCTCTCTAAAGATATAGCTGCATTCGTCTAAAAATATTTCATCTTATGCAAAATGAGTCTCCTCATGCATCTTCACATTTAGACCCATAGATCATGCATGCATACTAATACCAGCTGACTTCCTGTCCTCCCACACACGACTGGGCTCTGGTGGTAAAACGATAAAAAATGTTTATCTTTCAAAAGTCTAAATCCATTTAATGTGATGCACAAAAACACTATATTCATTCACTGATTTACCGTTGCTCCTCTGTCCACCTTCATGGCTTATACCGTGTGGGCATAAACTTAATAAATGAATAATAATAAATAAATAATCTTGCCAACAAAGACACCAATCTTATTTGTCTTAAATCTGCAATTCAGCTGGACACATGATGCTTGTTATGACAGCAGCAGACAAGACAGGGCAGCCATTATTTAATGGCCACATCAGGTCATCAACCAACACTATCGTTATGTCTGTACCAGCCAGTTTTTCAATAAACAGTTGCCATACAGTCCAATGCTGGTGAAACTAATAATGAACTAACCCAAGTATAATCTCTTTACTAAGAATAAAAGCACCGTCTAGTCTCCATGCAAATGACAGACACACCGGCCAGGCTTTTACTTCCGATATTCTGTTTTTTATTAAAAAAAGATATTTAAAATTCTGTTTTTATATTTAGTGATAACACACCAACCACATTTACAGTGCGTTAAATCGATGTCTGCTGCCCAGAGGCCACACGTTGTTTGCCAGGAGACCTGCTGAGAGCCAAGCCATGTTAAATCTGCATCTTACCCGGTGCCAGGATGCCAGATTTCGAAGGACCCCATTATTCACTCAGAGGTCATGGTAAAATGGAACACCTTGTGATTTCTTTTTCTCTTCCCCTGTCTTTCCTCTTGCCAGAAGCGTTCGCGAAATTAAAGGGTGAACCATTTCAAACCTGGCAACTACGGTAATTGCAGGTAGGAATAAAGCTGGAAGCAAGAAGGATTAACACCTTGTATAAATAGAAACAGGCTGTTTCAGAAAATGTCAGCCGAGCACATCGGAGGTGGAAGATGCAGTTGGCAGCTAGATGAAACAAAACCCAAGTGTGTGATGAGAACGGACCACACGCATGATAATAAAGCGAGTCGACGCTAAGTGTAGAATTGACTGTGCTGAAAATATTTCATTAGCCACCCCGAGTCTCCATACGGCTCCCCCAGAGTCCACCTGATTTCAGACTCTCAGTGTGGATGAATAATGAGAAAGAGAGACGGGGGAGGGGACAAATGGAGCGTTGCTAAATTTAAGGGTCATTTCTCCCAAACACACACTTTTCTTTTTTCTCGAGCGCAGCACACAGTACAAAGGTAAATGGAATCTCATTTGAGCTGCACATGATATTGAAAGATGACATTTAAAGGAGCAGTTTACATTTAAGGGAAATGCTCTTTAAGGGAAAAACAAATGTTATTCAGATAGCACTCTCAGGTAAATTTGCCCTGACTACTCGCTATGAAAAACCGATGACTCTCGTTCATCGTCAATTGCTGGGTACAGCCTCCTCGAGAAACTGAGAGAAATGGTCTATGTAAAAAATGGTGGGAACAGTGAATATAAATAAAGATGGACGCTGTGACACGAGCTGTCATTAAATCATGCAGTCGCTGGTTTAAACTCTAACCCGTGTCTACTTTTTCTAGTTTCAGTGCAAAATAATTGAATAATTGAATAATTGTATTCTGTGCAGTACGACAGTGTTTTCAGATATGAAGCAGTCATTTTGGTTCCATCTCTGGTTGCGTTTGTGTCCATGCAACACATGCAAGTTTAACGTTCAGCCTACTTTTGGTTTGTCCTGAAAGAATATGTGACTTTTTAATTGCTAAGGGTTGTGATCTCATGATAGCGTCATGTGACACAGTGTCACAGGATTATTCCTAATTCTCTAGTTTATTAATAACATGGCTGTAAACAGTGAATTGACCTATGGGAGAACCATAAAAGAGTGAGAGCGCTTAACAATGGAGGAGTTTATATATTGTACAGTGGCTGAGCTGTAAATTACCTTGGCTCATTTTTCAAAATCAGTCCAGCTTAATTTTCTCTACCCCCCTGAGTGTGTCCTCTGGAACTCCACTTATCATATTTGAATGTTGTGGTGCGGGTTAAAGTAGATGGGAGAAACTTTAAGTGGACAGCAATGGGAATCCCTCAAGAGTATGGCTGGATTGTTTTTCATTGTTTATGTATTTCCTATTCACTTCTTATTCACTTCATTTTACTGATTTACTGACACTTTATTCTGCTACTCAGCCTGTGAAAACAGTTTTAGAATATGTCTCCAATGTCAGCAAATTACCCAAACAGTCATTTATAAAAGAAAGTCTGTGCTGTATGTTTCACAGAAGTGCTATAATATTTGACAGGCAGACATCACAGAGGTCTGTGAAAACATGCTATCCAGTTGCATCATGGGAGAAGTGGGCTCCATTGTTTTTGCAGCTTAATTATTGGCCTTGACTTTGTCTATCCTTACACATTGTTTAATTCCATCGTGAAATAAGTAGTGCATCCATTCAAATTTGAGCATGTAAATTTGTAGTGCGATGCAGTGTCGTGGGTGAATATTGATGATCATGTGTGACAAAGTTAATTTTTTATATGTTAATACTGTATATTGGATGCATCTGAGGAATGAGGACAATTCAATTAGTGAATTAGTTTCACAACAAATATTGTTTTTGCTGAGTTACAAACAATTAGATATTACCAGATTTCTATTAAATTTGGAAACATTTTTAATGGCCTGTGTTTTCACTTGTCATAGAAATAGCAGACCAGTAATCATCGAGTGAGGCATTATTGATGGCTCTGATATACCAGTTGACATCCCAGCATGTTTTTTCCAGTGCAGGTCTTTTTAAAGCAGCATTAACAGGTTGGGAGTCAGAACACTTCAGCAGCTCTTGTTTGATGACCTCGTGTGTGACCAGTCCTGCTATGTCACCTGGACCTGATTCACTCTAACATCTCAGCACACTGTCTCTAACTGACCACTGACCAGTGACCAGTGAACCTGCCCCGTGGTAAGTGTTTGCTGTCAACATCTCAACACTGTCATTCGACCTCCAACCTTGAAGCTTCGTCACTGTGTCAGCGGCACATCACAGACAATTCCACCAGTTCGCCGTCCTTACCTCAGACCGTAGCGAGTTGGCTGACACTTGAGATTATGACCTGTTGACCATTGCTATCTTTGAAACCCAGTCAAGGAATCACTTATAAAAGTCTCTTTCGTCGCTGTATCTTGTATCACAAACAAGGTTCGAATAATAAAAACAGGATTTGACCTGTTCATTAAAACCGCTGTAAACACCCTCGAACCTTTCACATTTCAATTGTTCATTGTGTTGTGACCTGAGTCCTATCCTTTGTTTGTGCAAAACCCAATTTCAGCTCAGGAAATCAATACAGTTAATCTTGTATTATCTTAACTTGAAAATGATTAAGGGCCTGCAGAATCACCTGACACCAGAAGCCAGAGATATTGCTCTCTAATAGCGTATAGACAAAGATTTCAGGCCCCCGCCTGCACACAGTCTATACATAAGGGTTACTGGGTTCATGGCTGACAAGGAATAATTAACCTCTGAAGGATGGTTGATGCACCACAGTACGCCAGCTTTTTATTTGACTGACCTGCCAGATCGTTTATTTTGTGTTGCAGAAGTGCAGTGCAAGAAGGGGAGATGTGTTCAGAGATTTGATGGAGGACTCTTTAACCTCAGAGCTGGGATCTCATTAAGCACTGGAATATAAGAACAGCTGATGAATAAATTACCAGCCACCAGTTTTTCATTCATATACATCGGCCTGGATCCATCAATTATAACTTGAAGTAATATGCATACTGTCTTAGACTTATAGTTTTATAGTGTCTGGCCCCAACACGTGTAGCATTTTGCCAGCCATCAGCATGTAAATCTGTTGTGTGAGGTGTCCAAGTTTCAAATCAGCGAGATTAAAGCAAGCAAGCGCAACTTTTAGAGGAGAATAGTGGATGTGTCCTTTTATGAATTGGGAAATTAATTTCCCTAATCAATAACACACGCAGAGTATCCTTTTCGCGTCAGTACCCTCTGGGAATGCTACAGCCTTATTTGGTGTGGTGTGACCTATATGAGTAAAGTCTCATGTCCACTATTATATTGTTATATATCTATGTATTTTATATTCAGAGGGCATTTATGTTAAGTTGTGCTATTTTGTGGTTTGCAAAGTGGAAAACTTTGGATCTGTCATGTGTTGTCAATAGCACGAGTTCTGCCAGAAAGAGGAAGAATGGAAGCAGTTAAGAAAAAGAGGCTGTCGTTGAGAATGACAGATTCTTATCAGCTTTTGTTTGCTGAGAAACTACAATATATTGTACATAAAATAACAGATACCTTTGTTTAACATTTCATGTACTTTCCCACAAAAAATGAAAAAAAAAACATTCACCTCTGAACGCTATTCAACACAAACCTCTCTTAATGACCTTGAATGATCAATGATCAACTGCATGAATCTTGCAGTTGATCATTATAGCGTCTTGCAATAGTCTTTATGTTGTCACTCAGGCCAAGTCTTTCCTATATGTAATAACTGAGTCCTGTTCTGAATGTTGACCATTGCACTGCACTGTAAGACTGTTCTTTTCCGTATCCACTGTGCAGTGAATAAAACTCATCCGAACCACCTATAGAATTGCACCTGAAGGAATTTTTATTTTTCCACTGTGCCAGTTTGGATGCTTCATTGTCTCACTTGCCTGTCAAGTGCTATGCTCTGCATGCATTTTGTTTACTGCAGCCACCGGTCAGAGTCTTATTTGCAGTAGTGTGGACATGGCATCATCCTGGCGCTGGTGGTAGATCAAAATAACATTAGGTAACTTGGACCGAGTGAGGTAACGTCACCTACGATATCATATATAATAATATGTAAATGTTCTAGGCTATGTTAAAGATTGTATCAGTGTATGAGTTGTTCATTTGCACATGTACCAGCATGACCCTCTCAAAAATTCTGAATTCCAGTTCACTGAGATTGTTTAATATTAGCTATAGTATATTGGTAATGACACACAGAATGTGTTCAGTCTGTTCAGTATTGGCTGATCTCTTTGTCACTGCATTCTCAAGCTGGCCTGAATGCACTGAAGTATTGGAACACTGAAGCTTTCTTTGTGACTGAAAGCACCACTTTAATCTCCCTCATGATAAGCTGACTGGTTAAAACACTTGCTAAAAGGCAGTAACAGGCCAAGGACCCCTGACACAACAGTTCTGTACCTAGTACGTCACCTACAGTGTTAGAGATACTGATTCCCAATCCGATACTCGTATTATCCCGGATAATATAATTACACAGCGCACACCTCAAGTAGCCAACATGAACGTTATTAAAATTCAATCCACTGTACATGCAAGGTAGAAAACATTCAAAAAAAAGAGACCTGTCTTTATATAACAATAATGAGAATTGCAACATGTAATAAAATAACAAAAGAAAATAGTAGTTAACAAGTAGAACAGTCTAGATACAGTCAGATGTACTTTCAGTGGTAGAATCAAAGCAGGTACGAAGTTAAATTGTTACCATCTTGAAAACAGCATGTTGTTTAATCAGTTTGTTTTGCGTTTTTCCCTTTGTGAGACTGAGAACAACTGTTTGCTTTCCATTAACATCACTTTCCTCAGCTGTAATTAACTCAACGAGTCAATCTCTTCCATTTCTCCGCGGACCCAATAAAATGAAATGTGCAAAAGCGAAAACCTGCCGCCGAGGTGTGCATGAGATGCTGCACATAATAAATCAGCTTTGTACCTCTGCAGTGCACTCCTTTAAATGCAATGTAATGAATGTCACTTGAAGGACTCGGTGCAGTCAGACAAAAAAAAAGTGTTCAATTACTGTGGAGTTAGAGCAATTTGAAAAGGTTTCCCAGCCTCCCCCTGCCTGGAGCGCACGAGGGGGCCGCTGTTATTTTTCCATCTGCATATGTCACCTGTAACATTAATTTGAATAATAACGGAATGGCCTCTCCTCACTGTTCCCATCCCCTCCATTGCCCTTGTGGCATCTGCAGGTTGGGAGAGGTCCTCTCATTTGCTTCCCCATTGTATAAAACCCGTGTGTGTGTGTGTGTGTGTGTGTGTGTGTGGGTGTGTGTGTGTGTGTGTGTGTGTGTGTGTGTGTTTCACAAAGTCTGGACAGATGCTGGATGTCATCTTTCTGAGCGGTTGGGACAGAATCAAGACAAAGGCCTTTTGATTAAAAGAAAACAAATAAATAAAATAGAAACATAATCTGAAGATGTACAATGGGATAAAAATGAAAGGAATGCCAACTCAGTGTGTTCCTGCAATCCTCGATTCAGTTCCCATCTTCTGCCGGACGCCTGTCTGGTGACGCTGCACCATCTGAACGTCTGCACATGCAAACTGAAATCGCAGCCTTGTTTTGGTGCAATAACTCTGCAGTGACAGACCAACAGGAACATTTCAACCATTCTTTCCTTCCCCCAGCTCCACGCCTGCTTCTCATTAGGCCCATAAATAAAGCTCCTGTTGAAAACTTCTGGAGGAAACAGCACCATGTTCTCATGTACAATACAGACGTCTACTTTTCCCACCCGGGATCTCACATACACACACACACACATTCACACATTCACAGACACACACGCACACCTCCTACTCGCCACATTTTGTTAGGGATCTCTTGTGAAATTGGCAGACTTCAAAGCTATCAGACTGACAGGGCTGCAGACTGAAAGATCCCATTCATCCGCCTGCTGGAATTCTGCATACATCTCTCTGGAGTTCCACTTCAGAACCTCGCTCTCTTTGCTTTAAATATCTGGCCTCTGCATGACACCCTGAAAGAAATAAATGAATAAATAAAAGTGATGGGAAAGAAAAGAGGGGGGAAAAAAGACTGTTAAAGGAAGAAAAGGTGAGCTAGTTTAACATAATCACATATTGGTTATACACGCTACAAACGCTTAAGTGGAAGTCACCAAGTGTTGTGTGTGTGGGATGTTTTTATTTGCTTTTCTATTTTGACCTCACCTCTTAGATGAGCTCTTGTAGACTCATGTTCAGCCTGACCTCCCTCTACTAGCACCAGACGCGGATGTTATCCATCACGGCTGTCATCATCCTATCTGTGCTATTGTTATCAACATTGTCAGGGTGCTGGGGTCAGCTGCAGTAGACGGTAATGGGCACAAATCCGACTCTAATTTATTTTTGTTTTTTATTGTTTTTTTTTGCATTTCTTATAAAAAGTAGTCTTGAGTGATCATTGCACCCAAAAAAAAAGCTTTAAAGTCAACAGAGGCTTCTTTTTCAAAATAATCAAAACTTAAAACAATGAAGATAAAAAAAAAGGTCTGCATGGCCAGACTCCATCTGGTTAAGGTCAGATAATGTGTATTTGTGTGTATATTTCCTTAATTAGACAACTATTGATTATCTTTTATCTCCATCTGACATTTCATTCTGGACAGTGCTGAATGTTGGATTTAATGAACAGCTGAGGATAGTGAAGTTTAGCACAGCTTAGTATTTTTTTTTTTTCTCGGATATGGACACGTTTAGCAGAGTGCGAATAATATTTCTCCTTGAATAAATAGTTACTGTGCTGGTAAGAAGACTGTAAACATCTTAAAAAAACTCACAACCCTGTATAAACCATATTCCATATAACATGTCCTCCTTCAGCTTGAGTCAGGGTGAGTCTCAGTGGCTTAGCTCTCCCTGCCTTGCCTGGTAAACAATGAGCATTCATCACAATATGCTCTCTATTATCCCCATGTGGACCTTGTTAGACATTTTATGTAAAAGGCATCCTCCTTAAAATAGTCCAGTGATTAGCATACCGGCTTGATGACAATTACATCCAGACAAAAGAAAAAAAAAGGAAGAAAAAAGTTGCTGCTGTGAGATCTAAGATTAAGACCATCCAGTGGAGATGCAATCAATATGTTGGGATGAACAGTGCTTTCTGGTCTAACCTGCGATGGCTGCAGCAATTACCGCAGCGTGATTACAATACAAATAGGACATAAGAGAATAACTGTGAGCTAAACCACCATGGCCACAGTGATGTGAGATGATGAGTGGGCTGCTGAGTCGGCTCTTCCCTGAACAGATTGTAGTAACAGGGAGTGTTCACGTCTCACTCCCCCAGCGACCCGACACAACCACACCCCTCGGCAAGAACTGTTGTGGACTCAGATCACTGTCGAGGCGAAGAACCCGGCTGAGCGTGGACCCACGCCATCATCAATCACTGCTGACAGCTCTCGATCATTGCTCATATTAAATGAATCCTGCCATCAGTGTTGTGGGCCTGGGTAATTCCCAGCGAGCCAGGCTGTGTCTTGATGTCTTTGTAAAGGCTTATGTCATAAATCTAAAATCTCAGAGGCCGGTGACGTACATCTCAACACAAAAAGCGAGGCAGTAAGAGGAAATTCAAATGGTTTATAGACCAAAAAATAATACTGATTGTGGACAAACAAATGAAACTGATGCTATCTATTCCTAAATTACTATTAGTAATGTCAGTGAAAAACTAGTTCATGTTTTTGTTTTCTTTTTAACTTTTAAAAGATTCACATGCGATTGTGAATAATGGTATAGATAATGAAAAATAGTAAAGATTTACAAAAAAACACCATTGAAAAAACTACCCCAGACATATATAATATGTAATAATTGCATTAATTAATTACATTGGTGATATTTTAATTATTCATATACCTTTTAAAATACATTATGAACGTCTGTAAAAGGTCCCACAACAAAAAGGTTTTTGTTGTGGGAAAATTTTAAATCCTTTATTTACTTTACCTTTTCTTTTTGGTTAACCCAGAACTATATGTACCTTCTTCTCACAAGCTAAAATTTGCATTAATATCACTGCTAAAATAAGGATAAACAATAATTTCCCTCAGGCGCACAAATTTGGTTCAGTTAGAAGATTTGCTGTATGTAATGTTTACAAATGACTCTAGGGGGTAATACTCTACAGCACTGAAGATAATTGTTGTTTGGAAGAAGAAAACATCCATGACGTCCTCCAAGAGTAGTTTCATTTGGAGCTTTATTTTGAAAGGATTTGCCAATATGTGAATTAAAGATAGAAATTCCTCTAAATATTTCAAACACATTAATTTCTGCCTGTGGCATCGAAGGCCATTTCATCTCCATTTAGTTGAAGATATAGGCCATTTTCTTCCATTACAAAATAATCTTACGCTAATGTTACATGAAAAAGGTTCAAAATGAGTGTGTCCTACTGCGGCGTAGCCCTGAAGGAACGCGGGCATCACCAAAGCACACAGACATTTAGAGCTTAAATGCTAACGTGTCACCTGCAGACTCATTGGCTCTCAACAATTCTATGGAAAGATAAGGCTGCGGCGGATTATATAAGTGCTGTGACACAAGGCCTGTGATGTGTCTCCTTGAATGAGACATTGTTGGAGCTCAGAACTTCTGAAAGTGGAGCATTCCTTAGATGTAATCTCCTTTGCCCGGATAAAAGGCCGAGTCATAATGGACCATCTCCTGTTCATGGGGCCTCTACGGAGCAGGTCTGTAGCTTAGAGGGAGATTACAATGGATTTACCACTGATCTCCCACACTCCTTTGCAATTCCCCTGCCCACAGCTACCTTTGCCTCCCAAAAGTACCACTCCACGTGTGCTGTGGCCAATTGTCGCTAGCTTTGTTAAAGGTATGTGAAGCAGCAATGGGACTAAGAGCTTTGAGCTAAAGTGGGACTAGTGGGCTGTGCGGTTGATCAGAGGGAGCGGTGGTTATGATCCACGCTACAAGACAGGGTGGCCAAAGAGCGATTCAGTGTCTCAGCTGTGGAGTCGAATCGAGATCTGGGTCACTTCATGGTAATGGGGGGGTGAGGATGCAGCCGTGAGGATGAGGTCACATTGGGAATCGTTCAAATCCCACTGATGAAACACCAACATTCTCTCCTACAGATGCAATATAGGTCAGTGCTGCAAGAATCTCTGCGCGGCACATAGAGGGGGGTTGTGTGTGTGTGTGTGTGTGTGTGTGCGTGGGGGCTTCTTTTAAATTATTAATGCAACCCGATGGCTTGAAGAAATAATTTGCTGTTTGTGTAACAGATCAACAGGGTGAGCAACAGCGCGAGATGCAAAGTGCTTAGTCATGTTTGTGACGACAGGAAGAACCAGTAAGGACGAGCTGTGGCTGTGTATTTTATTACATTACCCTACGATGTAGCTTCTATAACATACCAAATACACAAATAAAAGGACTTGGTTAATGAGCCTAAGAACATGAATGTACTTAGAACATAGATTTGGGATCAATAAAGTATATCTATCTATCTATTTATCTATCTATCTATCTAGATTTTTTTTTGTTTGATTGTTTCACATGACAGATTTCTATATTTTTTGCAGGTTTCACGTGGTTTGTGATGGTGATGGTGATGTCACAGAGGAAATGATGGTGTCAACGACAGATTAAAACATATTAAACATCTCACTGTCTTTACAAATGAGAATTCTGTTTATGTTGATTGGACAGTGAGGTTTTGCTGTGTTGACCGCTCCATCCACCACATGTTCCTGCCTACGAGCTGCCATATCACACTGCTTTACAGAATCACATATACTAAATTGCAGTCAACGATAAGTTAGACCATTGATTTAATGGCAGTCTGGTATATAATCAATCCAGGCCATTAAATAAATTGCAGTGTTTTTGTGATATATTACATTACTTTTGCCTCTGCATATATTTTATTTTCACGGACATTTATTCACCAACATAGTTACTTGTCCTGGTTGTACCTTGCCTCTTGCCCTGTGGCGCTCGAGTGGTAGAAATAATGGATGTGTGGATTTTCCACTGACAATGAATTATTTTCATCAGCACATCATGTGCTGCTTGATTTTTTTTGCTTTCTCATTTCATTAATTTATTCTATTTCTCATTTGTGGGTGAAAAACTTTGGTGTTCATTTTCACTGCGGTGCAGTGCTGCTGTCTGCTCCTCGAGACTCTTTGTTTCCTCGCTTTCCTCTCAGACCCTTTCACTGTTTGCTACTTTGATCCAGTGTTGTTTAATTAGCTCATTTCATTTGCAGAGGCAATGGACCTTACTGTGTCACTTCTTTATTACAAAAATATCTGACGTGTCTGAACTGGCTTGAGAATGCAAAGATGTTAAATCAAAGACTTTTGACTTCTGACACACACACTAATTTAATTTGCACAAATAGCCCCTTTCTCTAAGTGCCAGCATTTCATTAGATTTCATCACCCTTTGTAAGAAATGCTCCCTTTTAGTCTTTGGGCCACCTCCCAAGATTCCTCGTCTGCTCTAATTAGTCAGCTGGCCATCTCTTGCATGATGGGTCATCACCGCCGAGCATGATGGGTAATATCATGTAATCTACCCAGACAATTTGATCAGCTCTAATAGACCCGAAGCACCTTTTTTGTAAACATTGCCTATGGATGTTCACATTATGCAAATATCCACAATAACAGTTTCTGATTTTCCCAATCTGCTGTTTGATACCCGCTCCAGAGTTTTGGAACATTTCCCTGTTACTTATTATGCTTATATGCTTTCTGTCAAGGGAGAATGAGTTCTTTGTGAGACCAGTCTGTCGCTTTCCATATTGATATATTCATATTTTTATGTTTTGGCTTAATAACAGCTGAAAAGTAAGACAAAAAAAATCAACATGTATAAATTTTATTTTTCTTTTAGTCTACTTCAACGTTTCATTAAAAACATATGAAGTAAACCCCTTTTATTTAAAACCTTGTTTTTTTCTACACTCCCAACAAGTTGTGAAATATTTATTACTTTCAGCCGATCACAGTTAATTTAAAGCTTCATATGAGGCTAAAAAAAAAACACAAAGTCAACTGCTGTTTTCACCTGACAGCGGAGAATGTGAGCCGCTTGCAGTTTTTAGCGTTTTATTTATGTTTAACCTGGACTCCACAGTGTGACTTCCATCAGCATCCTGAATTATTTATGTACAGTGCCACTAACTACTGGCCTCAATTTGAGGTTTTCTTGCCATATGTGCAAGACCCGGCTGCATCTGAATACTAATGGAACTTGAGTTCAGCAAGAACATGAAGTTCTGGCTTCACTTTTTAAATTTTATTTTTTATTTTATCAACCATAATGAGGCAACAAAATTCACTGTCACAGAAGCCAGCTTGAAAAGCTAAGGGTCACCATAAACAACAGAGGCTGGGACTTTATGGGACCCAAGAGATAAATGGTAGCTGCAGAAAAAAGCAGTCTTGTTAGAGAACATATGTTTCGCTTGCATCCCCGGTGTAAAGGTCACACTGAGATAGAGTAATGGCTCTAGCATACTCATTGCTACGCATCTTCATTTAGGCAACCATCCATTTCCTCCAGATGAGCAGGGGAGACCCCCACATCACTTATGATGGTGAAATGATGGACTCAGTTGCTGCGAGGGGAAAAGCAGACTTATGAGTTACAGTATTATGACTTTCCAGGGTCTAATGAAGGCATCACTTTGCTGCTGAACTGCATAATTGTTGCTGCTTTGTGCCATATTTAAGAATATTAGAGAACATTTGGACACCTTTTGAGAGCCCAGGTAACGACACAGCACGTTAGACTGTCATATTGTGACCATTAGTGGGGGCTTTATTCAATTCCCTGTTGAATCTATAAAATGCAACCTCTAAATGAGTATTAATTATTTTATGATATTTTTTTGGAGGCGTGAGATCGCTGACAGCTCTCTGGCACTACTCTCTCTCAATAATTCAATTTCATATTTTCCTAACAGCACTAATTAGAGCGGAAATCCAACGAAAGGGTGGAGTTAATATATCAAGATGAAATATTGTACCGCTTTATAATTAGCCATTTTGGATTGAGATCAAAACTATTAAATGGAAATGTTTTTTATAATTAGACATGCCAAATAATTAATAGCAAACCCTTTTACTCTCTGGGACTACCTGAAGACAACGTTAACAGAAGTTGGAGGTCAAGAGGTTATAGGTTATACTTCTTCAGGAGTACAACTATAACTACTGCTGCAGTAGTGATAGAAATGGAAGCAAAAAAGCAAACATTAACATTAGAGAAGCAGTTGTTTAGCAGTTGTTTGGCTCAGGGAAACATAGCCACGTACATGACATTACCCAGACTAAGTGGCATGTGTGGTCACTGAATGGTTTGATGTATGAAAATGGCATAAATCATATATGCTATGTTGTTTTTGGTCACCTCATCTCAACCTCATTGAACGCCTGTGGGAGATGCTGGACAGCGTTCTCCACCGACATTAGACTTTTTTTTAAAATGATATATTATGTCAAATATAATATTTCATTTATTTATGATTTACTTCTCACTCTGGTTTTTAATAGATAAATGATCACATTACTACAATGTGCTGCTAAACTTTTACTGTCATGTTGGGACCTTCAGGATGAACTAAATGTGCTTTTCATTCTCTGTTATTTTGAACTTCGCAGATGTGGCTTTTGATTGGCTCATTGTTCTATATTTTATGTTTACTGACTAAACATACAGGAAATCCATCTTCTGATCCGCAGCCACAGATTAGTGGTTCTCTTCTCTGCACTTAATGAATGTTGTGTGGTGTAATTCCCCACGATGAGAGTGACAGACTCTGAAAAGCATCTGGAAATTGGAGGCTCTGACCAAACAGTGACTTATTTAAGAGCAAGGACTACAAATGTCTTTTTTGGCAGCTGCACAGAGGCTGAGCAACACAGCCTCACAGCGCCAGTGCTGAAGGTCAAAGGTTCAACATGTTCGACACGGTTTGGAGTCGTAAGGAGTGTCACACAAAGGCCATCACAGGTCACTGGCCATGCTGAGAGGATGGACTGGGAATTTTAGTATGGGAGATAAATGGTCGTGCATGGCTTCCTGGTGTAACGTGAGACTATATGAAAAAAACAAGCCACACGTCTACATCTGAACAGATGGCTCTTAGATATTGCTTTTTTAAATCTTCTTAGTTTGGTGAAGTTCAGTGTTTTCATACATTTACCTTGTTTTAATTGAAAGCATTCATCAGTATATTACAGCATTCAGTGTAAACAGTGTACATATACATACAGTGTTAGAGTTATATATATTAACAATACATGAATAAGTACATGTTTGGAAACATAAAATTAGCTCGGAACAACTATTTGTGGCTGCATCTTCTCTGAATGACACAAAAAACATTTTTTTCTACTTTTTACAATAACAAACATTTGGTCTTTCGTTTCTATATCGACGTATCTAATTGGTTAGATTTCAGATTACGTGGTTTTCTTTCGTGAAACTCAAATCGTATTTACTTGAACAAAATAAATAAATAAATAAACATCGGTTGCCAGAACATGTACAGACCATAAGCTCATTTATGTTCAGTTATCCAAATATATATAACTTTAGATAACACGACAAACGGCAACGGTCAGAATTGGCTTCACTAATTCAGGAATATACAGGTTTAGAATCCTCTGAACTCTTGGGGCTAATTCCACACTTTGATTCCCCTGTACAGACATTACCAGTGAATGTCTTTAGGCCACTACATAGAACAGATAATCAGCCACCTGGTGCAACTTGAGGTTCAGAGGCCCTGCCTGGGGCAACTTTGGTAACATGCAGGTCAAAGGATCCGGGAAACAAACCACGCACCTTTCGATTAATGGACGAACTCCTCTTCTTCCGATGGCTCGATGGCTTCTGTATGACTATATACTGCTGAGCAGTGTCTTTAATACACATATCTCTCTGTGGAGTGTGGAATGGTTTTAACATGGGAAACAGAAGACGTAGTGTGTATGGTATGAAGAAAGAGGGTTGAGAGTGGGGACCGCAATTCAAACCTCGTCCCCTGCCAACTGTCATCACTGGTTTCCACCAGCACGACCAGCTATAGCTGTCTAAACACAACCAAGCCTTTACCCTTTATTGGGCAAATGACTATTTATGGTTATGTCCACACACTTTATGTATGACGCCAATCCTGTGCCTCAGTGAGTGTAAGAAACGTGTGGTCTTCACCCAGCCAATCAGCAAAGATCACCCCACATCACAGAACCAATCTTCCAATGGCCTGATGTTGTGCAAAGTTATAATGTGTACATTGTAATGTTCCAAAATGCATGCTCCTTTCACCAAATACGTGTTGGTCTTGTATTTGTTTTGTATATTATATATCTTTCTTTTTTTTTTACCACTTACAGCATGGTACCAAATATGGTCACATTTTGTACATACCATACATTGATTCATTTATGGCTTCAAATGTAGAAACACATATATGCTGACATTCTGTAACTAAAAGAACACCAGGGTGAGGAGCTACTTTCTGTAGTTGAATCCTAAAGCTCTAAATCAGAAGGCTGAAGGCTTTTGGGCGTTGTCAGCTGCATCTTCTGGTCTTCATTTAGGACTTGTTTGGTTGTTGTTCATTTGAGGAGTCTATCACGGCGTCATGGTGCATTCATGTGCTGCTGCGAGGCTCTGAAATGTGAGCTAAGTGGGAGTTGGCTGCTCTGCAGGACTGCAGCCATGTGAGTGAGAAAATCAAACCCAGATGACGGAGTATAAATGATGATGGGATGGAGAGGAGAACGTCAATGTGATAAATGCTTTCTTTGCAAATGAAGCTGCTTACCACCAAATCATTGTTCGAATTATCTTTTTTATTCAAATCACAGGTCTTTGTGGAACAATGAATGAATTCTTTGAGGTGCTTTTGATATGATGTGATATAATGTGGCCGGTGCAACACGCTAATCTTGTGATCATTTCAGTCCATACCCCCGATTAACATGCAGAGTGTGTGTGTGTGTGTGTGTGTGTGTTAGGGGGAGATCACAGCCAGCAGGGAGGCAGCTGGTGCCCTGCCCTGACGACCCTGAAATCATGTGCTCCAAAGCTCCCAAATAACAGGCCTGACATAACAGGCCTGACAGGCCACCCCCTCCTCCAGTTTCAGTGCCGGTCACCGCTGCCCTCACCAGTCTCAGGCACCGGGGACAGCTTGGGCGGGGGAGGGTGGACATCATTTACATCCATAAACACCCTCCCCCCAACAACTTCCTCCCCTTCACACCTGACATTGATCCGTACTTCAAAACCACAACAGAGGCTCACGTTCCATCCCTCAGCTGACACAAGTGATTTGTCGAGTTGAGTTCACTGCAGCCGTAAGCGCTGACGACAGCACACTCCCACCCATTACCACCACTCTCACTGTATTCCTCCCACCCCACCCCATCCCACACACAAACAAACACAGCATGGATGTCCTTCATGGTGAAGAACCTTGTTTTAGTATATGTGTGCGTGTGTGTGTGTTAAAAATGAATAATTCACAAATTGAAAAAAATGTCATTCAACAGTGTCATATAACTGTTCATAGCCATATCTACATATTACACCATATCTACATATTACACCATACCTACATATTACACCATACCTACATATTACACCATATCTACATATTACACCATACCTACATATTTCACCATATCTACATATTACACCATACCTACATATTACACCATATCTACATATTACACCATACCTACATATTACACCATATCTACGTATTACACCATACCTACATATTACACCATATCTACGTATTACACCATATCTACATATTACACCATACCTACATATTACACCATATCTACATATTACACCATATCTACATATTACACCATACCTTCATATTACACCATATCTACGTATTACACCATATCTACATATTACACCGAACCTACATATTACACCATATCTACATATTACACCATACCTTCATATTACACCATATCTACATATTACACCATATCTACATATTACACCATATCTACGTATTACACCATATCTACATATTACACCGAACCTACATATTACACCATATCTACATATTACACCATACCTTCATATTACACCATATCTACATATTACACCATATCTACATATAACACCATATCTACGTATTACACCATATCTACATATTACACCATATCTACATATTACACCATACCTTCATATTACACCATATCTACATATTACACCATATCTACATATTGCACCATACCTACATATTACACCATATCTACATATTACACCATACCTACATATTACACCTTTGTAATTTAGGGCCATCACTCAGCCTCGTGTGTGATGAGAAACTGCTATCACTAAACTACAGCACGACTAATTGTTGTATGTATTCCGAGAGTTTACATAACCATGACCACCAGTATGTACTCATAAGATTCCTTCTCAAGATGCCACATTATACATTATAATGATATATAATATATATAATGAAGATGCCAGTGGTGTAGCCAGAGCTATATGTTTCAGTAAACAGTTTTTAATTAAAGACCAGGTCAGGACACACTTTTTAATTTTGACCCTATGATCCTATCATTGTTACATTCCCCTGCCTAAATCATCACAAACATTATAATCCAGGACCTTCACAGTGAATCAGTCAGTTCTCCAACACGAGCTTTGCTCAAACAATTTATTGTGTGTGCATGTGTTTGTGTGTGCGTGTGTGTGTGTGGGCGGGGGTAGTTGTAGTATTTTCAACCCTCATAAGGATAATGGGACCCTGTACACTTCTTAAATCTACAAACTTGTAACTTCCCAGTTTGGGGGTAGTTTACAGCCAGATGATTTACAGCGTGTGAAAAGATCTCAGGTCAGGCTTGGAGCTGCTGAAGCTTCGCCTGGTCATTTACAAGCAGTCACTTGTACAAACAGTCACGTTGCTCATGTACAGTCTGTGATCCTGTTCACCCACAGGAGCTTTTTTTATATATGTAAACTGCTGCTAAACGGAACAGCTCAAGTGGCTCTTGGATTTGCCTCTGCTCCCTACAATATTCCCCGACACAATGCGAGGGCATGGAACAATATTTCACCCATGCATAATTCATGTTGGGCTTGACTTTTAATGAGGTGCTAAAAACCCGGACACGCGGGCCACTCAACAGCCGACGCCACGGCATAAATTCCTGATTCGTTTTTATGGACTGCATCAGTCCAAGGTGTTTATCTATGATAAAAATCTGGAGTTGTAATGTAGCCGTATAAAATCGTTGCTGCGGCCCTCATATAGCGTGGCTAAAAGTCTACTACGACAAATTGTTTTTGTTTTTTTAAAAATCAAGTTAGTGATTATCCTGCACGGAGTGAGGAACGCCGACTAAGCACACTGACTTTATTCTCTTTTATTCTGCAGCACAAATGCGATAATGAATATTGTGTAACGTGTGTCATGGCTTTTGGAAGTGACATGACACAGAGCGTGTGTGTCCACCACTGAGCCGTTGTGTACTTGCGTAGATAAGCGGGTGATAAAATTGTGTTTCTTCTTTATCCAGAGCTTTGTTGACAGCTGCGACAAAAGAAATCTGCTCGACGGTAGGAGACATGACAGGATTCACCCGAGCCCACTCATATATCGTCCCGCTGCGTCTTTCATTCGTTGAGGACTCAAGGACTTAAAAACAAACCTATGTGCTTTAATTACCAAAAAAAAAAATCCAGATTGTGTTACAGAACCACTTTTGATCTAAGCTGCGGCCTTCAGAACCGACTCATTACTTCATTGGTGCTGCTTTTGTGCTGGTCATGTTTTTCCAGAGATAATCTCTAACATTCCATCTGGGACTTCTAAACCAGTGAAACAGTTGAGACGCTTCACTTCCAGGATGCTTTGCCTCGTTTCACCACATTCCACCTTCAGCTCACTCTGCACTTCTGTAGCTCAGTGAGAAACACATCACCAGCATGTGCTAGTTGCACATACAGATGACACACGGCCCTAATTAGTGCATTGATTTGCGCTAAGAATTAGATGTATTGACTAACCTGCACTGACCTTGTGGGGGAGCTCTACCCTCTGTTAGCACGGGTCACTAAAGTGATCCCTGCTGAATTCTATTGATCGAGCTGAGTAAATAGTGCAACAGTTAACGGGCTGCAGATGTTTTCCAGGAGGCTCTCCTTCTACAGCAGCCTCACAGGACGAGCAATATTTAATTCATGGCCGCGCTGCTCCAAAGTCCACCAGCTGATGTCATGTTTGGGCACAGGCCTGCGGTGCAGCCATCCAGCCAGCCCTTGCAACACTTAACCGTCTGTTTGACTGACTTTTATTGTCTGTGTTACAGTGGCCTTTCATGGTTGTATGCAAACATGCACACACCCACAGAGGCACGTCATCCTCGGTCAGAGCCTCAGCCCCCATACAACATGTCAGAAGAAGAAATGATGTACCTGCTGGCTGGAGCTGCCTGTGAGGTTCTGCTCCAGCTCCCGGGGAGATCAACCGTCATCCTGTCCAGCAGCAGCAGCAGCAGCAGCAGTGTCAGATGTTTCTGTTGGCTTCCTCACACCCGGCTCCATTTTCCTTACAGCATGTGGGGTCAGCTGACACGGAGCCTTCACACGGAGGCTTGTTTCAGCCACACACACACACACAGCGACTGTCTAACAACTGGCCTGTTGCAGGACGTTCAGTCCGAGGGTCACGATAACAACCTCTTCAACGCTTTACATGATGATCAGAGATGTTATAATACACATTTACCAAAGCAGCCATCCCGTCTGCACCCTGAGAGCTATTCCATATCCAGCTCCCGGGACTGGAGGTTTTTGATGAGCGGCCCTGACAACGAAATCACAGAATGGTATGTTTCACATTGTGCACTGTCCTTGATTGTGTCATATGTGTCATCATATCATATTTGTGTATGTGATGCTCAAATGACACATTCACGAACTCGTGTCTATGAGGTTATTTTCATCAAAATATCTTTAGTTTTCATCATTTAAATCAGAAAAGAAATATTTTCTGTCCTGCTTATGACCTGTAAACATGTCACTGACATGATGTACTGTATAATTGTACAGTTTACTGTCTTGTAAATGAACCGCATCCACCTTTCATTTCCTACATCATGGAAATGCTTACATTAAATCGCTCTGGTTGGAAACACGACATGCCGGCTGGGACTGGCTTCTCCTGTAACCTTTAAGGGATATGGGGAATGTATGGATGGATGGACTGTCATTGTTTAAAAACAGTGTTTACTAACTTTACTATTAAACTTTATATTATGCAGCCCATGAGATTTACATTTGAGTGAAACAGGTGATATTAGCTGACATATGTATAATAATACAAATGTATATATTTAGAATATACTGTATATACATACATATTGATATGTACATATTGTATAATACCATCTTAGTTTGTCCACATTCACATATTATTATACATAATATGTATAATATAGATAATTTTAAAAGAGAATAAACATGTCCACTTACTATTTATGAAGAGATCATATAATTTTTTTTCTTTCTTTAAAATTAAGCCAACATTCAACAGTATGTGAAGAGACACCCACATAAAGATGTCCATACACCGTCATATTTATCATGGCTCATGGCTTATCATCACTTTTAGCCATCTTTTGTGTGGATCCCCTCTGCGTTGATGCAGTGTACTGCAGCAGTTCCGGTCACTGCCATGGTGTGGAGCCGTGCCGAGGCCACAGTTTGAATTTGTTGACCTGAGCAGCTCTGACCTTTGTAAGCTCAGACAACAGCTGCTCGTGCTACAGTTAAAGATGGGAGAGCATCAGCTTTTCCTGAATGGTAGCAAAACAAACAAAAAGACTTTATATAATAATGGCCACTCAACGAAAGAAGTTTGGACAAACAAAACATAAAGCTCTACAAAGTTGTTTTGTATTTTTTTTTTGATAATAACTAAAGGATTCTATGTATTATACATTATGTTCATTTGTGTGCAATCTGCAACCTCACCACTAGATATCTCTAAATCCAGACATTTGCATAAATGTAGGTATGGCTGTTCTTTTTCTTAAGCTACATTATGATCTCATAACTTAGCAGATGTTGCTAACACACTGTAAAATCATCCATTTTGAGGGTCCTAAAGCTATTGTAGAAAAAAGACATCTTCCTGGTCACAACATTAACTTATTGTCCTCCGGTGCTAACAAATATCTGATATATTGAGACGCTATGTTAGTTAACTGGAGTTCAAATGTGTTTATATGGGCGTCCTGTTATTTCACAGCAGTGTTATCAAATTTTATTTGCTTTTATAATCATTATTATCACTTGAGTGTAAGGTAAAGCTACGATCTCCGGTCCCATCTGCACTTTGCTCACTGACAGAGAGAGTAAATTACAGGTTAGTGACTGAGGTAGACTCACAGCAAAGCAAAATGTAACTCAAAGTAACTCAAACACAATAGAAAGTTAAAGACATAACACTGCAGACTTTCTATGTTTCAGCATGAATAAGGCAGTGTGACACTTTGTCGAGGTGCGTGACATCCTGACCGTGACCTTTGTTGCGCATCAACCCTTCGCTCTTCTCTTCGCCATCTCTGCCGCCGCTCCCTGCTGTCACCGTCCAGCAGAGCAGAAATGTCATCAGAGAAAACAACCAAGAATTAACCGTGCCAAGAAAGTGAAGTGCTGCATTGCTCTGGATTGTGCTATTTTTACTTCTGTCCATATACAGCTGTGACAACAGCTGAAGTCATGGCATACTAATTGGACTGAGTGCACTCGTGTTAGTGAGACGACGTGGAGCGAGTGCATCGATGGTCATTAAATGAAAGGCTGACTGCTAAGTGTGTGTGGATAATGTGTCAGATTAAGCTCTGTGTGTGTTTGTGTGAATGAATGTGAGCTGCATTTAGTGTAACTGCCACACTGGTTTAATGATCAATCCACTGGGTGATGAAAATGATGATTATTCCACCATCTTCTTGCATAAAAAGGCTGATCATACAAATAATGATGGAGGACATATTCATTTTGTTAGCATTAAAGCTGCACTAATCAATATACCTACATTGTCATGGATCAAATCAGAGTATCAATAATACTGGACTGGTCACACACAGACAAAGAGGCTCTGTGAACACTATATAAATGAGGTCTTTTCACATCTTAACACATTGCAAGGTGATAATATGTCTGATAGTGTCTTTTAATCTTGTTCTGCTGCACCCAAGAGGCCAAAGGAATCTGCTTTACCAAAGTATTAAAGAAAAAAAAAAATTAGTCAGTACAAAAGGTAAACCAACCGGTTGTTATCAGTCGTACTAAATGTCGCTGCCAGATAGAAAAAGCTAAATTATATTGCTGAAAAAGGCATGAATAAACTGTCAAATGTATTCATGGTAAGCTCACTAGAGGGGGTTTGAGATCCCTGTCCTGCTTAACACAAGTCAACTCAGAGGCCTAGGCCCTCAGAGGAGGAACCACCTGGACAGTGTGAAGTTCCTCAGATCAATAAGGGAGATAAGGTGGTTTCTACACTAATAGCATGGGGTAGTGGGACACAGTCAATGTAAGTTTTAAAAGGAATTATGATCATCTCTTGAATAACGAATGTTAAAATATTTTTGAAGTGATGAAGGAAAGTGAAAGATTATCATTATCCTAAGAATACTGAATGTTTGCATAATTGAATGAGACCCATGATGAATGACTTTATGTGATTCCATACTGGACTGGTCACACACAGACAAAGACGCTCTGTGAACACTATATAAATTAGGTCTTTTCACATCTTAACACATTGCAAGGTGATAATATGTCTGATAGTGTCTTTTAATCTTGTTCTGCTGCACACAAGAGGCCAAAGGAATCTGCTTTACCAAAGTATTAAAGAAAAAAAAAATTAGTCAGTACAAAAGGTAAACCAACCGGTTGTTATCAGTCGTACTAAATGTCGCTGCCAGATAGAAAAAGCTAAATTATATTGCTGAAAAAGGCATGAATAAACTGTCAAATGTATACATGGTAAGCTCACTAGAGGGGGTTTGAGATCCCTGTCCTACTTAACACAAGTCAACTCAGAGGCCTAGGCCCTCAGAGGAGGAACCACCTGGACAGTGTGAAGTTCCTCAGATCAATATGGGAGATAAGGTGGTTTCTACACTAATAGCATGGGGTAGTGGGACACAGTCAATGTAAGTTTTAAAAGGAATTATGAATAAAATACTTTTGAAGTGATGAAGGAAAGTGAAAGATTATCATTATCCTAAGAATACTGAATGTTTGCATAATTGAATGAGACCCATGATGAATGACTTTATGTGATTCCAAAAGTATGAATCTAAATTAGAGACCTATTGGAGAAATGTGATTTTAAAGGATGACAAATATTAAGAAATGTGTGATTAACATGATGTAGGATACTAGTAACTCCACAGACTTTAAAGAAGTAACTGAGAAATAATAAGATTTAAAGGTAATAATATTTGTGTGTATGTAATCTGTATTTGTGAAAAACAACTTTAACTATAACTATTACGAGTCATAGGGTGTGCTGTGTAAAAAAGGGGAACAACAACTTGTGTTGTGAGGGTATGCAGATAGTCATGTACGCATTCACGGTGAAAAGTTGTGGGTGCAATGTAAAACGTGTCGATGGACCTTAGGATAAAAGTAAAATACATAGTGCTATTATTGTGCTTTTCTCCATGTTTACTTTGTCACAATCGTTCTTCCTGTCCATTAGAAATCATGTTTTCAAAAATAAAATCTGCTCACGTTACTATACGTGTTCCCTTTTGTTCATTTTCACGAATTTAATCCACATAAAAAGTAATGTGGCCAACAACAGCATCCACTGTACTGTGACTGATCATTTCCCCCACTAAAGATAATCGGAGACAGCAGTTCTTCATCAAAGCTCAGAATGTCCCATCAACAATTACACTGTATCAATTGTTCTATATGTCATTTACAGATCATGTCGTGTTGATGTCTTCTGATCCATACAGGCCAGTTGAGGGCATCTATGAGCAGCAGTTATTTCCAAAGTAACATACATACAACAGTTGTATTTCTGCACAGGATATGTATGGCCCATGCCATTAGGGAGGAGTTATGGGACAGAGACTGATTGGGTTCACAGTAGCAGTAGTACACTGCGTTTAACCTAGATGTACGGAGAAGTACATTAAAGTTCGATCTGATTGGTAATATGAAGGAGAGGCAGGTGCAGGGAAATCATTTGTCTCTTTCAGATGGGAGGTCTGTAAAATATTAAATTTAATTAGAAAAACTGGTGAGTCGTGTTATTGTCGTGACTTAACTGTGTTTTAATTTCCATCAGTAGAGATTAATCAGTCGTGTTTGCTCTGTCTCCTCCTGCCTAAATAGATGACAAATGCAAATACTGGAACGACATGACACTTCTGGGCTAACGGTGAATCTCACAATTTGAAAAATAGCTTAGCATCGTTTGCTGGATTGCGGCTGAGGTTTTTCCAAAGAGGTGACCATGCAACCACTCAATCTCCTGCCTGCTCCCATCTCTCGATGCGAGCTGTCGCATTTTGAAGGCAGCCTGGGTATTTGGAACAAATTATGTGTGGAAGTCCAATAGAAAATATGCCATCCGCTTCTTGACACGCCTAATGAAAATGGATGGCTGGGTAGTGTGGATGGGACCGGACACCTGACAGTCTATTGTCTCTCTCCATCAGCGCACAGGAGTCTAGCTCAATCCACTAGCATGTCTCCCCATGGAAATGAAGACGTCTTGTCTAATGGGAAGCATAATGGCTGCGGGCAGATGGAAGACATCTCGCTTTAGCCCGTATTCCCTCGCTCAGTAACGAAGGCGCAGCTTGTTGACAGATAAGGGCTGGAGGAAAATACAGGAGAGAGCGGTGTGTCACTGTTTAGTATCCAGCCCTCAAAGAAAGGACGGAAAAACAGAATGAACCATGCCGGAACGCTGGAATGTGCGGGTGTGCATAATGCACTGACATATGAGTTTGTGTGTGTGTGTGGGAGAAATAATGGAGGGCCCTCCTGACTGTTCCCTGCCTCAGAGCATCAGGTCAATACAAGCACACCAGGATGCGAGGCCCCTGGCAGGCAGGTCGTGTCACTGGCTGTAAAAATAGCAGCTGGCAATCCAATAGCTCTGATTTATGAAGCATGTCAATACCCAGACTGTAACAATGCATTGGCTGCGAGATGATTGGTGGGCTCTCAGATGAACAATAAGCACAGCCTTGCAGCAGGATTGACACTTTACCCAGCAACATAAACCCATCATCTCACCTGCAAAAGGACTCAATTACTAACGGCAATCGCTCCCAACTTTTCGCCTCTTTTGTTCTTTGTTCTGTTTTGCAGTTTTTCGGTTGTCGTTTCTCATTTCAGACCTCAATTTCCGAACAATTTCCGAACACCAAAAATTCTAAAAAGCATTGACCCACTCTATAAAAACTTTCTACAATGCTTTGCCAGTTATATGCCTTTACTCACCAACACTGCTGGACAGCTTTGTGTTACTGGATACGCACGCAAATATATGTTTTAATGGACCCACAAACACACACAGACACAAAATGGTCCATAGAGTACCGGGGAACAGAAAAGTCGTTGATCATTTTGTGCGGCTGCTTCAAACCGAGCTAGCCTTTTTCATAAGACACATGGTCATTAGATCCATTATTAATAGAAAAATATTCCTTGATGCATTTTTTATGTGAATTATTTCATATTTCTGGGATCACTTAGACTGGATTATTCAAAATTACATCATGCGTTTAAAAAACAATGTTTGATTTGGCATGAACAAAGGATCATGTAAAATAGATAACTTAGAATATATAAAATAGATAACTTGAATTATTAATACAACAAATAGTGACATGGGCGTATTTTGGAATATACTCACTTAGGACTCACTACAATGTTGCAAGTTATTTGTGTCTTGTAATAAAAAAATGTTTACCACTGACTCTAAGGAAAAGATGTGATTATTATTATTTTTGCTTCTTTCTGATTTTCATTTCACCGAGTTTTAAATAACACCTAAGTAATAACAGCTGCTGCTCCCGTTGTAGAAACCAGCCAAACCAAACGGAATCAAATCTCTGTAAACACCCTTGACACTTGCCCTGCTTAAGATGCGTTTGCTGTGTTGAACTGAATTGAAAGATCTGTGTCCATCTCAGCAGCTGACCTACTTGGTTATGTCGTACCTCACCTCCTCCCCTTTTTTATGTGTGTTGATGTATAATGGTTCTATGAAAACATAGAATGCATTGATTTGGTGTTTTTAAAAATCAATACCTGAAATCAACACAGAGGATGATGAAAATAAATGAAACCGCATTCAAACACATTTAAACTCCGATCATGTCACAGATTCATTTATTTATTTATTTATCTATTTGTACATTACAACAAATCAGGGCACAGGAGTTGTAACACAAAAACATACATATGTACAGCCGCAGTATGTAGTGTGGTGCGGCTGGTGTTTTGTTCCAGCATCAGCTCTTTGGGATATTTCTTATCGTCTGGACTTTGACACACACCCTTTCCCAAAAGGGTCCAGCTGAAGTCAGGGATGGGAAAGTGCTGAGCGGCACAGTTGTCATATGTGAAAAATGGAGACTCGGAGGAGAGGGGGACTGGAATAGAGGGGGGCTGGTGTTGGGGAGGGGGGCACATGCTGGCTTTCATGGATGTTCCTGAATCTCTGGCTGGCAGATTCGCCATCAATCAACATCATGTCGTTTTTGTCAGGGTCTGTGTACACACACTGACCCCACCCGCTGAGGCTGATACATCAAAGACAGGCTGGAGGTGCAGGGCAGCAGGGGCAGGAGCTACCACCTACTTCTGGGAATACTCTAGTAATGATGAAGCTGTTGTGTTACTGTAGTTTTAACTGGAGATTTGATATAGAATATATACGATACAAATGACAGGAGGTCACAAGGCTCTGCTACACTTTGCTTTGCACTTTTCACTCATACAGTGAAAGCCAAGCATTGAGCCTGGGAACACAAGGTCGCTGGTTCATACCCCGGATTGAGTGAGAATTGGGAGTAGCGCCACCATCTGTCCACTACCATCCACCACTTTGGTCCCTTGAGCAAAGCACTAATAAAGTATGATTCTTCTTCTTCATTTCCCCTCTAAATAAAATATGTTTGAAAGCTCACTGTTCTGGATGTAGTTTCAGAATAAAGTGACACAGCTGCAGCAAGAAGTAGCACAATGTGTGTTTGCTCAGTTTATTCAATGAATTATCATTATTATTATCATTGAGGTACATTGCTTTATTTTAGATATTTATGTGAAATAAATACATTCTATCTTCTGCTGTACAATCAGAGTAATACGAGCCGGTCTCTTCTGTCATTAATGATGTTTCACCCAGTTATGATATTAAGTACTTTATAAAACAAAACCCTTTTTATACGCAGCTGTGTATGACCTAAAATGACAAAAACACATTGTTTGACATAACCTTAGTTGACTTTGTCCATGTCCCATCTGCTGACATGGAGGAGGCGAGGTGGACCTATACTGCAGCAGCCACCATGGGCTGATCAAGCTGTTAAGGCCCCACTTTTTGGAAGCTTTCATATTGTTTGTCTTTAGACAGCTGTGTTTGTGTGACTTGTGTTCTGTTATTTAACCTGCTGTTTAACCTGCAGAATAAACAACTGAACATATATATATATATGTATACAGGGGGTCCTCGAGTTACGACGGAGATCCGTTCCTGAGAATGTGTCGTCACCGAATTTTGACGTAAGTCGGAACATACATTCATATGTAACGTAGATTGTGCCACTAGATGTCGCTATAACACCACCCTACAATAAGAGTTTACTGTGGTGAATTGCCTTTTGTCACTGTAGGGGTTGATATCGCGAGTGTAATGAGCATTTCCTTTAGATTTCTGATATCAACCGTGTAGACCCTGTGTTGTGAATAAACCTACGGTATCGCCACGATCCCGAACCCATCTGTGTCCGTGTGCATCTCCTTACCGGCTGCCACTGCCCCCCCACCCCCCACCCTCCCGCCAGTCGTCCATTTCACATAAGTAAACACAACGCAGAGTAGCCTAGCTGTGGAGGTGTTGGAGAGCCGGCACCAACTAGTTCCCGTGTGAAGTCTGTACGTATTTACTGGGCAAACCGCTTAAGCCGAAACAAGGAAGTTCATGCTACAATAATCTTTCCCTTAAGATGACATAAGCTATAGGATATTATGTTAATTCATTGCGTTCTCACCAGCTGACTAATAGGTGGCAAAATAACATTTTGGTCACTCCTTAAATGTTTCCCAACCTCCCATGTTACATGTGAGAGGACCAGTGGTGAGGAGAAGGATAACATCTTGATTCCACTAACCCAGGAAGCCTCACCCCATGGTGAGCAATAGAACGGAGTGGTGGCATCATTCCATGCATTATTCAGGAGTGTAAATTAACCCTGTGCAGGGACACTCCATCAATCATGGTGGGGTGCA
Organism: Trinectes maculatus; assembly: GCA_016785345.1. NCBI lineage: Eukaryota > Metazoa > Chordata > Actinopteri > Pleuronectiformes > Achiridae > Trinectes > Trinectes maculatus. The sequence goes on from JAFBJQ010000018.1 coordinate 143,303, forward strand.
TTAAGGGTGCTGGCTGGGGGAGTGTGTGGATGGGGGGTGGAGTTATGCGAGTGGTTGGCTGGTGTGTGGCTGGTGCTCTGTCAAATGTAGGGTAATGGAGTGGGAGTCCAAAGACACCACTAGATTTAGCTGCAGCCCATGTCAACAGGTGGCCCCTGATAATCATGTGTGGCATGTGGACAGACGCGAGCAGAGACGCTGTGCACTGGTGGCGACAAATGCTCATCCAGCCAGAGTGGAAACATAGCAAGTGGACTGGGCTTTAAGGCTTAATGGTGTTTGCACTGTGAGAAATGTTTTTTTTTTGTCCGAATCTGGGACATGTGTACATAAATAAGGTGGAAATAATTTCTTGTCTCTGTCATTACCCACAAACTAAAAAGTCTGTCATGAGCTTTGTGCTTTAAAGAGATGTAGATATAAAAAACAATGAGCCGTTCATCGATTTAAACTTGCATATGGTTCAGCATCACATATTTTTCCATCGATTCCGGGAGCTCTTCTCATCTGTAGTGAATCATTTTGCGCTGGTGGAGGAGTTTTTGAGAAGAGATGGAGCTACTCACCAATTTGCTGTGACATTTTGGGCACAATCCTTTAATAAACGTTTAATGGGACCTCTTTAGGGTGCTCAGTCCATCCATCAATTTACAACTACCCCTATCCTATTAGACACTGGCGTGGGCAGAGTGAAAGGAGAAGAAATGCATCTGTTCTTTAACTAAAAAAGTGATATAATCACAGAAATTAGACTGCAGTTAGTGTCTCCATCATGCAATTTTTGCTAATGGATAGCTAAACACCATATATTATCATATTACATTGCCAAGATCTGAAGTAACAACAGGTAATTATTTAGCAAAGTGAACTAGACATTCATCAAAAAAAAAATAATAAAGAAAAACGACAAAAAACCCCAACAACAACAACACTGATTCTGGAATAAGAATAATTGTTTTGGAGAGGATAATTGTTTTTGGGCCAGGACACTCATTATTAGTCATAAAGACAGAAAATGATCTAGATATATTGGACATGAGAAATGATCAGAAAGTAGAACGGTCCAGGGTTAGGAAGTCTGACCACATCACAAGGTGATAATGAATGGGGGCTGGGGGTGTAAACTGGAACCTTAGGGTTCGGTAAAGTGAGGATCAGACAAAATGTCCGAAAGGCCGCCGCTGCACCGCGACAGAATTCGACGAGAACTTTTATCTCAATAAAACTTACTGCAGCTTTGTTTGATCGATAAATAACAACACATGCCACCTCTCTAGTTTCAAGCCCCGCGTGTCAGCTGTTGTTAGTTTAACTGGTGATGGCGCAGCTGTGCTCCTCAGACCTTTCCTCCCACTGCAGTGATTATCCTCCGCGATGCTGTCTCCACATGCACGTGACTCTCACAGCTTTACAGAGCTTTTACAGGTTTATGTCCTGTAGTCACAGCTTGTTGAGGGACATCGCTGGAATGTGAATGACCCTGGACAAACGTGTGTCATTAGAAACAAACAACAGGCGTATGGAGGACATCATCATTGTCATCATTGTCATCACCGATACACTGTTTACCTCACTGACTTGGAAACAACGTTACACTAAAACTTACACCACAGCTAGATGGAACAATAACGAACGAGTGGAGACATGAATGTGTGTACTAATTCAACCAATACTCGCCAGGATTTTATCAACTTCTTTAATTCAGTCTTAACTTCTTTAAGACTGAATGACTGACTCCTACATTTATATATTTACAGTATATAAACTGTGGGCCACACGCAATAATCACTTTGGGACACTATTGGTACATGTGCAATAAAACGCTCCGGGTCATTATCTGTACATGTCAGTACATTATACAGTATGTATACGTTCTTTTTCGAGAAGGAGGACTGTGCCTTCATTTCGTTGTGCAATGACAATACATATTCTTATTCTCATATCTGTAATTCATTGTGTAGCAAAACAGATGTTGGTCTGTTGGTGATGTTTGGGGACATATTAGTGTCCAGGTAGGGGACAGAGATTTCAACTAGACCTTCCTTTAATTTGACGAAAAAACCCCCACAGTGAGCTCGCTCCTTTTTCTTCTACCTTTCTGCAGCGGAGGAAATGAAGATCCCTCGGAGGAACATTAAACCGCACTCCTGTGTATGCATCGCATTACTGATTCGAAGCATTATTCAATAGAGAGAAAAGCTATTAACTCTGCTGCTTCATGGGACGCCGTCCAAGTTGGATCAGACCTCTGGTATGGTTAAATCCCCATAAGAGTTCTGCGATGAGGCGTTTTTGTTTTTGTCCCCATCGACGAGTGGAGGACACAGTAATAATGGCGTTAGGCACGGTGGTCCTGTTTGGATGGCTGTTTGCTTTACAGCATATTCATATTGGCTGTTTGCTGATAAAACCGGTGGCTGATGAATTGCAGCAGCAGACCCTCGCTGCTATCTCCTGTTGGGCCCTCCTGCCCGACACACCACCCATCGGGGTGGTTAAACTGACTTTGAGGAACGGGGATGAGCATATCTTTAAAGGACAGCCTGTGAATTCCTGTGACACCTGCCATAGCTAGAATTTGCCTTCAATTGGACATAAGCAGATGAAATAATAGTGTCTGGTCTTACCAAGATTTGTCATGCAACGGAGTGAGACTAATAGCAATCATCTTAATGGTGAGATTATCAGAAGAACACCGTGTGTTGTTTTTATTCCCAGACAAAGGGAAAAAAAAAACAGAGTGACAGCAATTAAGATCAGGACTATTTGTTCCCGGCACTTTGATGAAGCATCTTCCTGGTTCGTGACCTACACTTTTGTATTGGTATGTGTATGATGTATTTATCCGCCATTCCTTTTTTTTCCCAAGGAGGAAAGTAAAAGGAGACACTAAGACAAATTTCCTCTGGGCCCTTGAGTCATCTTTCATGGATTCCGCGGGTGGCTATCTTCCTCTGTGCCCGGGAATCTTTGACAGCCGTTATTGTCCCACATCAATACCAATTTCTACTAGCTGAGATAAAATTGGTATTCATGGCGGGTCCGTCGCTTGTTTCCTGTATATTTCGGATTGATTTCAAAGCTCTGTAAGACATATGGCTTATCTTTGCAACCTTCAGGTGTCTCCTGGTAGATTAAGGACACAATAGGCTATCAGACCTCTAACATGTGGTCTCCATGATAAATCTATTTGTATATTGCCATGAGATAACTGGAACATCTTGAACGTCTGAATGGACAGCTTGTTTAGCCGTAGCCGATTATCTTCACAACTGCGTCCGTTCACAAAGGAACATTCCACCTGTTATACTGGACATTCAGTGTACTCAACTTGGGTCAGATTCCTTCAGCCCCGATGATGATGCCACCAGGAGCCTGATCCATACTTGGCTGTAAGAGTTGAGACCCACTCTTTAAAATCAGAGCCCCTCTTCAGACTTGGTGTCGGTAATAAATCACAAGTAGACGTCTCTGTTTTCAGTTAAAGCAAGGCTTTAGAATCTTTCTCCACTAGAATGTGAATATGCACACACACGTTCAATAAAAACAAGCTGTAATTATGGGGGTGGGGGGTCTTGCATGTCAGGAACAGTGAGTATAAATGCAGATATCATTGCAAAATCTCCAACCATCATTGACCAATGACGTCATGGCTAGACAGGCAACTAAATTCTGCACACACAGTATGCAGAGTGAATTGTCTTGGTCCAGGCATGATCTCTACTGTTCTGATGGTCTTCATCATAACAGAATGGATACTAAACTCCTCAGTTGTGGGTGATCCTCCCTCTGTTTGACACCCTACTGTAGTACCACTCTCCAGCTGTCTCTTCCTGGGTCCCGCCATAGACCATAGACATACATTTTCTATTTAGCAATTAAAGGCTAAATTTCTCTTGACTTTTACAACAGTATCAAAATTTGTTCAGCTTCCAACATCTCATTGTTTGGCTTACTTGTGAGGTCCCTGGTAAACAAGTCTTTCCTCCGTCAATATTCATTTTTTAATCAAACAATTCTGGAAATCCTGGCTTTTATGCATTAAATGCCATACTTGATGTCATCGCCCCCATGACTGGTATGTGTTCAACATATTTAGACAAATTTCAAACGCATTATTTTTATCCAAAACTGCAGAAAACTGCGTGGCCTCTCAGCTGATTTGCCACACTAACAACAACAATGTAGTTTTTGACGATTTCAATACTGTAGTTCCGGTCCTACCTGTGAGAGATATTCGTCTCAGTGGTAATGGGTCAGTTCTTCAAGCCAGTCCAAGCCCCCATTCATATGGTGGGCCTCAGGGTTCTATTCTTGGTCCTGTCCTTTAAATAATTTACATGCTTCCTCTGGGTGATATCATCCACAATCATCACCTCAGTTTTCACTGCTGATGCCCAGTGACATGGACCTACTGATATTTTCGTGAATAAAAAATCTTAAAATCTGTCACTTCCTGACGCAGAAGTTTGCCGAACTCTATTCCTGCTTGAGCTAGCTTAGTAATGTAATGTAGTGTTTGCAGTTTCAGGTACTTTCCATGACTTCATAGTTTTACCAAGCTTTTAAACACTTTAATCAGCTACGACATTAAAAAACAGTTACCGGCTTTACTGTTGTACACAAAATTAATGGAGTGAATCGACAGTCATTTTAGAAATAATTGTTTCACAGTGAATTATATACTAAACAGGACGTAGGTTCCAACTGTTGCCCCAGCAGATAGCTGCCAAACAGCAGACACAGAAACATTGGATGTCCTTTACTGACACTGAAGCAATGAGGACAAACTTTCAATTCCACTTTTATAGCTTAGATTCTTCCGTATCAGTCGAAGACATGTCCTGAAGGTGGGTGTTAGTTGTGCATATAAATCTGATCCCAAGACTCCATCTGGACAAAATTGGGAAAAGACTCCAGCCTCTGGTCTGACTACACATCCACCAGCTGGCGATGGCCTGTAGCACTGACGTGGAAATGCGACCACTTTTGCTGAGTTAATAAGTTGGTATTTAATTTGTAATTTTAGCATTAAGTCCATGCCCAAAGGGTCCACGCACACAGCAGCCAGGTGGTGCAGGAAGTGTCCGTTCTTTCCATGATGATTCTGCAAGAAGGAAGGAATAGGCTTTCGGACATCCCAGAATCCACCAATCAGGCAGTGTTATAAATAACATCATGACATCATTACATCATCTATCAACATTTTAGACAAATTACAAATTACAACACAAGATCAAAACTTACATTATCTCAAGGTGCTTCATATTGTTAGGTTGAGACTTTGCTAAAGCCTGTAACGTTTTGACTTGATGTGTATAATATAAAGACAATCAGATTAACATCTGAGACACTGTTGCGTCTCATTATCTTTTTATAATGTGTAGACTAGTTATGTGTGTCTAGTCTAGTGCACGTACATCTGAAATGTTTGTATTGTGATCTGATACATTTCCTTCCATCATGGCAAACCTATCTTTGTTGTTAGTTGTAGCGCAGCAATGCACTTTCTTTGTTGCCTTATTATCTTGCTGCCGTTTTTTTTCCTTCTCTCTCTACTGTGTTTTATTAATGGTGCTTTAATGTGCACTTTCCGCCTCGCCAACACCATCAGTCCTTTATCAGTCTCATCAAATCATCAACCGCCATCACCAGTGTCTGCGGTTAAACACAGTATCCTCCCGCCTGCTCTGCTACTCTTCTTATAAATAACACCTCGTCATTTATGTAATACTGCTCTCATAACAACCCGTTGACTGTGCTTCATCTCTCTCTCTTCTCTCTGTCGCCCACTCTTTCTTTCCTTCTCTGTCCCTCTCTATGGAGTCTCTGCTTTTTATTTGTTGTTGAGGCATGAGGACACAGGATTACACACTGTACAGCCTGAGGTCTCTGGACGAACACACTGAACACACCCATTAGACACTGATGAGAAAACAAAAGCATTTAGAAATTCTGCTCATTTTACACAACACCTAGCTACAGTAGGTCTCATGTGGTAATGTGCAAGTGGGAAGAGTATTTTATTTTATTTTATTTTATTTTATTTTATTTTATTTTATTTTATTTTATTTTATTTTATTTTATTTTATTTTATTTTATTTTATTTTATTTTATCACACAATATAATAAATATTATATAGTGCGGGCAGATGTTTCCACTGAGGAACAAAAGCAGAATGAAGCAACAAAGGAAATAGTATGACTACGCAGGAGCGATGTCTTTGGTGGACAATATTCTAAGTGGAGTGCGTACCTCTGTGTGACTCAGCAGTGGAAGACACACAAAACATGGGACAAAACATTTAGAGAGAGAGGGAGAGAGAGAGAGAGGGAGAGAGAGAGAGAGAGATCTGTCGACCAGCCTGACTGAAGTGTCTGTGAATGAAAACAACAGTTTGCTGAGCCTCTGACACTGCAACACAATCATGAACACTATGGATTTGACAAGCAACAGCATCCAACAGCATACAGCTGCTGCTGGATGAGAGATATTACCTGTTCATCATTCCACAGACACAGAGGACACGTTGGATCTGGTTGTCTGGCAAAAGTTAAAATGCAACAGCAGGCGTGGACCTTCAAGTGTGCAGACTACTGTTCATTGATTTCAGTCCCTGAAGGCACCGTTTGCCGACTGAATTCATCAACCACGTATCTTTTGGGGCAAAAAGTTTCCTTTACATCTCTGGACCAGTTGCATCAATCTGCTGCTGATGCTAGCGGGGCCTGTCTGGATAACCCCCCCCCCCCAACCTTCAAACCCTGCGAGTTGTGTCTCAGAGGGTTTGTTGCAGTGAAAAACAAACCACACCCCTCACACTCACTCGGTGTGTACTCAGAGCTCGGCAGCGAAAGAGGAGCAGGGGGCTGGGGGTGGAAAAATCAGGCCAATTGTGTGTCACATCAATCAAAGGAATGTTCATCCAGCCATCAGTCAGTGAGCCGGTGGTGGCACGGCCATCAATAAAGGCAGGCTGACAGAAGTCTCAGAGACTGTAACGGCCCTCTTCCTGCTACAGTCTGTCCCCTGATGCACAGACATAGAACACATAGAAAAGGCCGGTGGCAGCGAACAGACTGGAGTCGCAGAGATCAGACTGAATTCTGGGTGGTTAATGAATGAATGAATGAATGAATGAATGAATTAATATGTCTCATAATTAGTCTTTGTGTAAAAGTTGAACACATGAAAGTAGCTGCAGAATGAGGGTGTATTGACAGACGCTGGAGGGTTATATACTGCTATACACTGCTTTGCTCCGAGGTGAATTGTTTAAACAGTAAAAACGTACACACTGATGATGGAACAAATGATGAAGCATCATGGGAAAGTTGTTGTCACAGTCGCACAGGGAATTATTATTATTTGACTTTGATGATCCTCTCAATTTCTGCAGACACTTCTAAGCATATAAAAAACAGATTTAAAGCTGAATTATTTAGCATGATAACTGCAACCGACATTTCTAAGCATTAATAAAAACTTGCCCTTTAACTGAGATTAAATAAAAAAAAGGAACAGATGCTTTTATGTTTTCGATTTGGACGGTTATGTTTCTGGCAAATGAAGAATCCCAGTTTCACATTTGGTTGGAAGATAAAAAAAAAGAAAAGAAAAGTGCAACTTCTTTCCTGATACATTAGTTCTTATTTGCCCAAAATCACTTTTCTGTCATCACTGCACTTCTCTAACTAAGAAAACAATGTTTCCAGTTTTTACTATGTGCAGTGAGTGGGCATTCTATTCAGAGAATACTCCAGCTGTAGATGTTTAGTCTCTGTCATCTCAAAGCAACCAGCGACTGAGTGAAATCTCTGATTGCCCTGCTCCAGTGACTAGTTTGTGATTTCTGAATGATCAGACCTTTCAAACATTTCCTTTTCTTTCCCATTTAACGCAGCCGTCATGTAAAGTTCCCAGATTCTACTCGGAGAGAAGTTGCTTCTGAGGTGGAAACTTTACCATAACACACAGAGGGTCTTCTCCCATCTGTCCGCTCTAACTCTATGTGCACCGGGGTCCCTCTGCTGTGAGGTGCCAACTCTGGGCCTCTTATTCAAATCAAGTCACGCAGCTCAGTGGGACGCCCTCTGAGGGGAAGCGGCAAGGAGGCCTGGACCTGAAAGGAGATCTGATGTCTGAACAGTGCCGCCACTGCTGCTCTTTCCAAACGAAACGGATGGAGCGTTTGTTTACTTGCTTGTTTCAATACTGATTAAAATAATAATGACCTTAAAGGACCAGAGGATGCATTTCAGTGGCTTTCGCACCCATGTGCCAGGATTTATTTAAAGACAAATGAATATATGGAGAAATATAGGTGGTTTTATTTGGAGCTCTCATTTAGAGTAGATGTACTGTATGTATAGTGCATACAAAGTGATTAACACTTCTCTGTTGTGATTCAACAGTCAAGTCTTTAGCATTTATGCTTGTCACATTTGATTTCATATATATATATATATATTTCAGCTGTTATATTATTATGCAGAAGTATCCATCCTGCAGTGCTGGTAATTTGCTCTGTGTTAATAATGTTGTGTAAGAGTAACATCTTCTGAAAGAATCCATTCGACCACAACATATAACAGTAGTACAACAGTACATACCATCACCCTACTGTATTTAAACCACTTTTACTATGTTCTAGATATGTCCTAAATAGAAACAAAATGACCAAAAATAATGTAGAAATTTAAAAAAACAACAACAACAACACTGTTGACGTCAGCCAGATGATCCCAGCTTGGAAACCGGGAATGTTTTAACTATAGGGCCGTGCTGTTTGAATGACAGCCAGAAAAGTCCAAGGCCCCAACCAGACACGCAATGTGCTGCTTTTTCTGTCCAAACCTCCAGTTTAAGGAGAAAAAAAAGGTTGGTAGGAATACATTAAGATGCGTCTGGGACATTTTGACTATCTCTGGTGAACCTCTCATCCCTAAAACGACCAGGGATGACAGAGAGACGATAGGTTGTTTCAGCTGGTTAGATTTGATGTCAATTTATTATGAAAATCAGTCAAAGTTTAAGCTGTGAGATACTATTTGCATTTTCTATTTTCAGAAAAAGTTAAGTCTAAGTCATTTGAAGGACTGCGGAGTTAGTATATGCCATTTGTCATTCATTGAGTGCGCGTGGGTATATATATATATATATATATATATATATATACCCGTATACATGCCTATGCGAGATATATATATATATATATATATATATATATATATATATATATATATATATATATATATATATATATATATATATATATATATATATATATATATACCAGTATACATGCCTATGCGAGAGACAATACAAAATAAAAAATGCTATAATAAAAAATCCCAGTTCCTTAATTCATCAAAGAGATTGGGAAATTGTGCAAAAGCTGCTCTGTACTAATGTAAACATGTCATGTTTAGAGAATCAAGGGGAAGTAAGTGCTCTGAGCTTTGCTGTTATGCAGCATTTTGAAGCTTGTCTCATATGGAGGATTAGAAATGAGGATCTCCCTCTGCAGCCACTTTGGACTGCGAAGTTCATCACACAACAAGACTGAAGAAATTGTCCCCGAAGAGGAAGTGCTGACAGTGCGTTCTGCGATTCATCCACAGTCACCATTGTGTCTGAAAACAGATGTTGCATGGGGAGGGGAGGGTGGAGGAGGGCTGGGCAAAGTGATCGGTATGAATCTCACGTGTGGCAAGAACACAGCTGAGTCGGCACGTATCACGTCTCACTGGTGGAAGCAGACTCTGTCACAAGTGACTTACGCATCTGAAGATGTCATGTGCTCCCGGTGAGGTTGCCAGGTTTTGTAGCATTGTGTCATTACAGAGGCCACAAACTAAAACTTCATCTGTAACGTCATCTGTAACTCTGTGTGTGGCGAGCAAAGCCACAACCAGAGGCACCGCACACATGAACATTTGTTTTTCATACAAACAGCCCATATAAAACTGTCTGAATCTAGGAGTTGTCCTATTCTGATTACTGTGCATATTATATAGAATGATAATAAGTGTTTTATTCCTTTAAAGGGTCATCAGTATGATGCAAATTGGTCTAACATAAACATTTCTCCATTTGCTGTGTCACTTCTCCTGTGAGGGTGGTGGCTATAACCTGGTTTATCACAGGGCTGACATATACATGCAGATACAACCGGCAGGTTCCAGCCTCCTTCCCGTGTGGAAGACGGTTCTTCTTGTGATGTGACAGTTTGAATTGCACAATTATTATTATTCTATTTTGTGACATTTCGCCTTCGTTTGACAGATGACAGTCTCAAACAAGACAGGGAAACAGGGGCAATGAAATCTAATATGCTACAATTACCCCTGGAACAGCAGTCCATTCATGTGGTATGTGCTTTAACCATCATCACCAGGCGCCCTGAGACACATGCAATGTTTAGCCAGAGCTGAGAGACATGGGTGGGTCCATTACCACACCAATGACAATCTCAATATTACAATCAACTAGAGCTACTCAGCTCTGATGAAGAGGATTGTCTAACGTTTTGGATTTTTACTTCCCCTAATAAAGTGGAGTTGTATTATGTTATGTTATTATATACAGTATGTTGTTGTTTATGTATGTGTCAGACTTTTTCATAAAAGAAACATGTAAATGTCATTTCAAGTGCCTTGATGAAGGAAATGTTTCACAATAAATATATTTGAAAACAGTATGTTACATTAGGAGTGTGTGTGTGTGTGTGTGTGTGTGTGTGTGTGTGTGTGTGTGTGTGTGCGCTCGGATAAAACCTTTAGTAAAGCTTGACAATGTGAGGAAGAGTGATGGCAAAGTGAGGAGGAAACATCCCAGCGGGTGAGCGTCACGTGGCCGTCGAGGCACAGGTGCCTCGGCACAAACACACGGCGCCGTCCCATCTATTGTGTCTCCTGCTCAGTCATCCTGAAGGCCACTTCATCACGCCCTGACAATGGGACAGAGCTGCTCACTGTTGGAGGACACTGGCCTGGGACTGGAGTCTGAAGACTGAAGTCCTCCATCACATCACCCTCCTTTACACCACAGACCCATGAGCCAATGTGACTCATACAGCATAGGTCTACTGACCAAAACCAGAAAGTTACAACAGTTACACACATCCTAACAAATAATAATTACGTAGTTTAACTCTCCATCAAGTTTGGGCTTTTCTTTAATACTTAGATCATTCATATTATGTATGGAAATATATGCCCATCAATACCTAATTGTCTTTACTTTTAATCTGGCAATACATATGAAAATAAAAACAACAATTTGAGTCCTATAAATGTGGCTATTGTGAGTCCGTAATGCATAATGCTAACTTTGCACTCATCACTTTTGTACATAATATATACGTATAATGGAACATTTTTAGTATTTAGTGAAAAATAAGTACCAGCAAAAGGTAGATGAGATTTGTTTCCAGTGGTCTTGTTGCTTTTATGCCTCAGCCTCTCTTCTTTATGTTTCCTCTTCAATCTGATTTAGCTCCTGGTTTGGATAAGTGCAGTGGAGCTTGAGGTAAAACGGCTTGTGAATTGTCCTGGTTGTAATCAGCCGAAGAATTTAGCTTTTTGAGGTTTTCTGTGAAAGACAGAGCGACTGCAGCCAAAGTCTCAGTTTCCACATGTAAACACAGAGGCCTGTGTGGATGAATACTGCAGCCAGGTCAGGTCAGCTGGAAAGCGGATCCCGCTGCAGTTCCACATTCAGAGACCAGTCCAGAGTTTTACTTTACTGTGTCTTTAGTCAAAAGTCAAAGTCTGCCTTATTGTCAATTCTGCAAGTATGAAAAGTGGACAGAAATATATAAGAACCTATGTACACAAATCACACAATAACTAAAAAATAAAACCTGTATGAGGCACATACAGATCAGCCAGACTGGGAACTGAGGTAGTGCAGTAATAATTGTGAAAAACAGATGAACATTAGTGCAAAATCAGTTTATAAAATGAGTTTACCTTCACTCAGAAGCAAGAAACATGCTAAAACCATGTTTATTTAGAAAGATGTGAGAGATCTCCCTTGTATTTTTATAAGATTACAAAGTACTTGTTTCATAGTTGACGATTTGCAATGACATTTACAACAAACTATGGCTGCATACACTATTATATATATTATACTACATATATTATATACTCTATTATATTTTATTTTAAAGTCCATTGTAACTGCTATGGCAACATCTGCCATCTCCACATCACACTTACTTATAATTTCAGTTTTAATCTTCCGTCTTGCCACTCCAATAATAAATAATAAAAATGAAAACACCCTTGCTTATAATTGTACATACATGGATTTTTTGAATTTCTTGATTTCTTTCTTTGCTCTTTCTCACTGTTTTCAACTGTAGAAACTATTATTGTTATGCATATAGAAACATGGACTCACCATCCAGTCAGCAGCCCAGTGCAGTAGGAATTCATAACTAAGCTATGGTTAAGATGCAAACTGTAATTTAGCTCCATCTTAGTTTGCATGAGCATATGTGGTCCAGACATGTGTGAGCTTCTGACCCAGTCCTTAACGACTATATTGCATACAGCTGGACTGTAATCTTTCTGAATACCAAGGGTCTATTTCATGACAGCAACATATTTGGATAGTTTCTCTTTTTTCCACCATACTCTTATTGCTATTAGTTACACAAAACACACACACACACACACGGAGAGAGAGATATATTTTGCATGGGATTATGATGATACCAGCTAACCTCACAGGCACTAAGATACTGTACTGACAATATATGATAAAACCAAATAAAACCTCCATGCTAACAGTTAGCAGGACTTATAATAATAATAGGAAGAATGATAATAATAATAATAATGATAATGATATGGTAAAACAAAGCTGGGACTCAGATGTTTATGTCACGTCTCGTTATTTAGCAGGCTGAAACCAGAATCCTGGTGAAATTCTCATTGTTGTAACTTCTCCAGAACCCAGTTGGATAACACCTTTCATCTAAAGTTACAAATTCGCAGCGCCTCATCTGGCAACTCATCTGGGAAACATTTCCGATGATTACTTGTGTGGGATGCGGTAATGCAATTATATCTCAACACACTACAGTGCTCAGGGCTTTTAGACTGACATTAGACTTGATGGATACGGCTATCAAACGCATTCGCTTGATTGTCATGTGGCAGTTAGGAACAATATCTGGAGTTCTCTCCCACTCAATCTCACATCCCAAAAGGAAACATTATGCTCACTATCCATTTGCTAAATTATGAGTGGCAGATAGTTTAGACCAGATAATGGGGTAAATAAAGTTTAAGCAGAAAACTACTGCCATAAATATTTGTAGACCTTCTGCTGGGTTATAAGAAGAACTAATAATTGTTCTTGCTCATGCGCTTAATTGACAATAATTATCAAGTTGGATTGAATGACTTTTTGCTTTTGACAACTTTCACCACTGTGGCTCGGAGACTTTGACTTGTTCTCAGTTTTTGAGAAATCACTCAATTCCACCATGCAATGGATGACAATTTGTTCCAGATTTCCTGGGCAGCAGTTTGTTGGAAGAGCAGACTGAGGCCGATAACTTGCAAACTCGGTGCTTTCCTCTGGCTCTATGGGAGGTTTGCCACAGACGCTGGACTGTTTGTATGTACTCACCGTTCCTTTTGAACTTAGGTCTCTCTCTCTCTCCGCCACATAAAACGCACATTCTTCTGGTCTGTTAAAACAAATAGAATGCCTACATAAAGATGGCTTCTCTTTGATTCTGTATGGGTGGTTTTATGAGCGGGTCTCTCTGTGTGCGGCACTCGATCTAATCATGCTTATCGATGTGTATATCAGTACTCACAGCTCTTTGTCACTGTGCGGTGATGCTGCACATCATGTACAACATATACGATAACATCAAAAGTTATGTGATGTTATTGTGCATGTTGTCCAAAATTATTAAAAACACATCATGCAACAACACAGTGGCACTGGGAAACATGTTTCTTCATGACCATGAACACACACTAGTCTATTATGGCTCACTGCCACATTCCCCACCCCCTAACTGGGCATGGCCTAACTACTCTACAGAATGAAAATGTGGATTCATCCACCACAACAATAGTTACAAATGAATGCATTATTTTTCATCTGTTGTAGTCGCTCATCTATTGTTTCCTATTTAAATATCAAATGATACACTGTAGTTCTCACTGGTGCAGCATGGTGGTGTAGTGGTTAGCACTATTGCCTCGCAGCAAGAAGGCTCTCAGTTCCATTCCCAGTTTGTCCGTAGGTTTTTCAGAGTGGAGTTTGCATATTCTTTCCATGCAGCATGGATTTTCTCAGGGTACGTTCAGACTACACATTCTCCCCCTCCAGTAGTTACATATGGATGATGCTTGTTCAGGGACCCTTTAGCACCTTTTTCTTTTACATGAATGATACTCAGAGAGGGGGGGGGGGGGGCGAGAATGGCTGTCTCCTTAACATTCCCGGGGGGTCGAGAATGGCTGTCTCCTTAACATTCCCATCATTATATCTAAACAGCAAAAAGAGAATTATTTAATAATTGTGATTTTTTTAAACATAAATAACAATAATAAATAATACATAATACATGTGTAACTAAAATTAGGTCACCCACTGATCCACAAACAAATAAATAAATAGGTAAATAATGACCTGATACCAGCAGATACTCAATATAAAATGACTTGGATCAGGATCTGTGCTTAATAAAATAAAATGTGACAGTGACATGTTCACTGTGTTGTGTTTTACAGTCTCTGGCAGTATAAAACACGCCTGTAGTGACCACATCATTTGTATATTTTTTATACACATGTTTAGGCTCTCATCATTTGAAAAGGGCAACTGATGATTTTTCATTGTTGTTTTAAAACGACAAGATTTTCAAGAAACAGCAGACATAAATGTAGGGATGGAATTTTTGCTGCTTGCAGAAACATGAACGCACAATATGCTGTATATGGGTTGTTGTTGTTGTCACTTTAGAACGTGTAAATAAAGCTGCAGTGAATTTTAAAAATCGTTTTATGTTCATTAGCCAATGTCCCACATCGTTACCACAAATTCTCATCACATCCTGCTAATACATTACAGATGGAAGGAAAGGCTCTTGAGAGCAGTGGCTGCTCGGCGCTGTGCAGCTGCCAGTAATCGCAGGACTCCCGACCGTCCCGCCAACTGCTGCTTGTCCCCTCTCTCTGGCAGACATGTCTTTTGAAAGCCCCTTCACCACTACAGCCTTTGAACATGCCACAGGCTTCAGGACACACTGTACTGACAAGATAAAGACTATGCACATTCAAATAATCCCTCTCTTCCCAACTCTTAAAATGACTCTTTTTAATGTCATGCATATAATGCAATTTATGGCGTCTTCAGACACTGCGAGATCTGAGTTTATTCATCCCTGTTTTCTCTGTGGGCCACAAAAACAAGGCTGCTTTTATCTGTGACCTGTCGCCGTCTGATCAATACCATCTTTGTGCCTTTGATCGCTGAGCGTATACACATAGGCATGAAGAGTGCATTTAAGCGGTTTGGTACTGAACCATAGATATTGCCAGCGGGAGGATCTGAACTCCAGGCGAACATATGGGGTCAATTAGGCAGAGTTTGCTCCTGGACACTGTTCAACCGATCCACAAGAGGGACCTGCAGAATAGGTGGTCTCAGGCCATTTGGCAAGGCAATTGTGGGCAGCCTGCAAGATAGTGACATGAAAGTATCAGGTGTTAGCCAGCAAATGATCCAGGACAGGTGAGGCTGGTGTAGCAGATAAGCTGGGCTGGAGCCCACGTGACTAGTGTTCGCTGACAGAGAACAGAGGACACGAGAAAGCGACTCCTCATACTCTATATTATTATTACTATCCATAAATTAATACTCTATATCGATGACCTTAAAATGTATTATTTTCTGTTGTGTTCGTGACAGGGGTGATTAGAAAATTTAAAAAAATGAATAAATAAAAGCATAACTACAAAGGTGTTTTTTTCAGCAAATCAATCAGAAATATTGTCCAAGATACATGTAGAGGAAAAGAAATTAAATATAAATCCCATATTCGTTAAGTTGCTCCTTACTGGCACCACTCTTCCCACACATTTATTTGTGGATAAATAAATAAATAAATAAATAAATATGTGCCCTTGAGAAGTAAAGTAGGCGAACAACAAAATCATACTTTTGAGAAAATGTTGTAGGAAGATACATTTGCCTTCAGTACATACTGTAGTGTACTTAACTACATTGTGACCGACATGTGGGATGGCCCACTATACTTCTCAAGGACACATACAGTTTACAGCTGCTGAGAAGCAACCCAGGAAGTGATTTTGATTTGTAGTTGAATATTAGTATTAGTATTATCGGTAAAGTATTTATATTTGACATACAGTGTGCAGCCCTTGTTCACGTTACGTCACAACAAGAGACACTGCTATTTGGCGTTGGACTGGTTTTCACATCACAGTCCAGGAGGCATCACCACTGATGTACAGTAATCTAAAACACGTACAGTAGCGACATACAGTACTCTTTTTTTAATAATGTGGTTTGATGTATTTTAAGTCATAGCTGAGTTGAACCCACATAATATCATACACATGCATGTGGAGCTAAAGTTGGCTGACCGGGGTTGCATTTGAGTGAAACATGATAATATATTTCACGAGACCTTGGCCTGAGGTTTAGAGCATGTTCATGAACTCTGATGACATATAGTCTGAGCAAAACACACAACTACCCGTACATGCAAAAGCCCTCAGAAGGAGCACGCTTCCAGCTTGTCTCCTCTGCCAAACATGCCTTTTAGGTATATGAGTCACCCACAGTTCTGAGTTCAATCTTTGCTTTCAACGCATAAAGGGATTCAAAACCACCGTTTACAGTTCCTGGTGAAGCTATCCATCAGAAAAACGAAACCATCGTTCCAGCTTTCCAAATATTCACTTTGATCTGCGGGGCAAAGTCACAAGTTGTCTACATTTTGTGGAGATCGGAGGGTCCAAAATGGAAAATGGGTGTGGAAAAACAGAGAATGAGGAGAATCATGGGATGTTGAGATGGTCAAGAAAAAAGAAAAAAGCCCCGTGTTTACCCGACCATGAAAAATTATATTGATGAGCCAGTGATTGATCTTTTTTATTTTTTCCCCCAAAGTGTACGTTTCACTTCTCAACACAAATTGGTCCTCCTGCATGTCTCGCTGAGAGAAACCTTATAGGTGTAATATAGAACCCAGAGGTCCTGATTTCAGTCAAACAATTTTCTGCCATGAACTCCGGAATACCAAACACTTCATTCCACACAGACTCATTTGAAGGAGAAAGTCTGTTTTTTTACGCCGTGGGCAGTGATTGCACTGTTTCGGCCATCGTGTCTAGCACTGGTACTAATCTGAGATCATGAAGATAATGCCAAAAAGGAATCTGATGAGATTAGATGCAATGATCAGACACTCAGGTTTGTTTAATTCATGTGGAAATAGCACATGACTTCCAACAATTAGTTTTTACAGCTTTGTCACTGCAGTACAAATGACGCAATTGGAACATTTTCTTATGAGCCAACGCTTGATTACAACATCGTCGGGCAATTAGCGCCACGAAAGTACAACAGCATCCAGGACAGCATCAGGTCCATTAGTATCTTTTCCTATGGTCCTGTCAAGCGCCTGAGCCTTATTAGCCAATAATAATGAAGCCTCCTGTGACATGGTTTGCATGGGTACCGCCATAACCACAACAATAATATGAGGGTGAGGTAATAATTGGAGATCCTATATTGACCACAGGTCTGAATGTGTGTGTGGATGGTTGTTTGTCTCTGTATGATGGCTGGTGACCTTTTGCGTATGTACCCTGCCACTTGACTAAAGTCAGATGGGATTGTCTCCGTTGACCCATCAAGAATGCATGGATGGATGGACTGTGATTAATGAAGTTCTATGAGATGAACTGTCACAGAACATTAGTCCAGAATATGACCACAGATTAGTTTCTTGGTTTATAATGATGATCCAATGTGCAGTCTGGGGTCATTTAATCTGTGGACGTGACCAGTCCAAATGTAATGTACTAGGAGGGTATCTGAAAATCTGAGGCATGAACCAGTTTGGATCTTGCCTTATAAATATTAGTCACTGTTAAAGCACCCCACAACTACTAACTATCATAACTTGACTTCATTGTTCAACAATCATCATCATCAACAACAATCATCATCATCACCACCACCGTTATCTTGTGAGGAAAAAATTTTGTATTTGCATATTTCAGGTATTTTTCAAATTTTAATTTTATTTGTTTGAAAGCAAATGCAGTTTTAGAATCTTAAAATATTTCTTTCTGTGGTATACGGGATATGTGCAGTTCTTTGATTAGGAAATGTAATAAGAATGTTATCATTCAAATCTTTCAAATTCAAATGTCATTCAGAAATCAAAAATCAGAAAATATAACCACCATGAACTACTTGTGTGTCTTACTGATCTGAAAGAGAACAGAGGTTTCTTTTTCTTTTTATTCATTCATTCGTCTGTTTGTTTATTACCTGTTTAACAGATTATTTAAGGGCCAGCACTATGCGGGACAATGGGTTGTTGTAATGTGGTACAGACTCTTTTACCCCTTTTAGCCACATATGTCATTATTTATAATTTATTTGTATAATAATAAAAAGTCCTTTTTTTCTCAAATAAACTGTTTCTAACTGAATGCAAATGTTGACAGTGAGACATAACCCACAGTGGAACACACAGTATGACCTCTGATCATCATGCAGCATCTGTTGGAATTATATCTCGCCTTCATCTGACACTGAAGTATTCAGTTCTCTGTAGAAGCTGACATTTCACGACCAGACCTCCTGCAGTAAAACCCGCAACACACCAAGTAAAAGTTGAAAATTACCATCTTCTCTTTGACAAAATTGCTTTCTCGTTATTTTGGGGGGGGTGACATTTCCATCCTCATGCATCATTTATGTGCCCCTTAGAAAACAGGGATGGGAAGAAGGAGACAGCGGAGATGAAATTATAAAATACTACTATACTTGTGTGTGTGTGTGTGTGTGTGTGTGTGTGTGTGTGTGTGTGTGTGTGTGTGGGTGTGTGTGTGTGTGTGTGAGAGAGAGTGTGTTTGTGTATAGATAGCTACCACTCTTGTCTGATTGTATCTGTACTGCATTACATCAGAAAGCGAGAGGGAGAAAACACTGTTACATCCGAGAACATCACCAAAGTTACCCTCATGAATGTGAAGAGTGGTACATTCCGGGTCCAGGGGATAATTCTGCCTTTCGACTGCTTCCCATTTATTTCATACCTGCAGCACCGTCGACTCAGCCCTGGTCGAGATGAAAAGCATCGCTGTGTAAAGAAATTGAAATGAAAATCCTTCTGGACTCAGCGGGGTGGGGGGAGAGGGGGTGTGTTGCGGTGGTGGGAGTATTATCTATGTCTCAATGGTACTTCACTGGGATAAGACCTAATTCTGGGAGGAAAATGTCTTTATATGGCCACCTGCTGTCGTCAGCTTTGTCCCAGGATCACAAGTTGTTCTGGGTGACCGCTCTCAGGACATGGCGAGAGGAATGCACTCAGCTCCCTGCTGACATTTAGATCTCTTTATTTTCCCTTTCATTCAGCGTGGAGTTGGCCGGGCAGGATGGGGAGTGGGGGTGTGTGTGGGTGGGTGTGTGGGGGGGAAGGGGTCCTGGATGAAGAGTTCAGGGGAGACAAGGGGTTCAGCACCACAGAAGCAGCAGACACGCACTTCAGTCGCAACGTGACCGTGATGCCAATCTGAAATCAACACAATCAACGCAATCAAAAAAGAAAGATAGCACAGCAAATATCATCGATGGCCATCCATCTTTACACTTCTCTTAAGATTAAAGATAAAGATTTGTAGCACTTTTCTGGTCTTGTTTCTAAAACCTGGTAAAAAAATAACACACTTATAGTTATTGTTTCGTCTACCTGCTAAGCATCAAACAACAGACAGCAGTGGTCAGTAAGCAGATGCACAGAGGCAGGACTCAGGTGGTAGAGTCAGGTGTTTACATTTTAGGAGTTGGTGGAGACCAAAACAGAGCTACAGACTTACATTTATGGATAAGTCCTCTAGTCCTCAAGTCCTCTATTTAGTCCAGGTGCAACAAACTGGCACCATACTTACATTCTGTCAACCATCATAAAGCCACATCTCCAGTGTCGTTTTGGACATAAAAGAAAAACCATCACAAAAAAAAGCTTTTATCAGTGATTCAAATGATGGTCCTGCAGTAGGTCATCACTTGCATCTCATTCAGGATTTAGATGTGGGGGGGTGGGGACCATGATGCCAATCTGAAATCAACACAATCAACGCAATCAAAAAAGAAAGACAGCATAGCAAATATCATCGATGTGAATCCATCTTTACATTTCTCTTTATCAAGATTTGTAGCACTTTTCTGGTCTTGTTTCTAAAACCTGGTAAAAAATAACACACTTATAGTTATTGTTTCGTCTACCTGCTAAGCATCAAACAACACAGCAGTGGTCAGTCAGCAGATGCACAGAGGCAGGACTCAGGTGGTGGAGTCAGGTGTTTACATTTTAGAAGTTGGTGGAGACCAAAACAGAGCTACAGACTTACATTTCTGCGTTTATTTAAAATCTTTTCACATGCTGATCACACGTTTTGTGCCGAACATGGCTCTGTCACGTCTGCTAAAATGACCCTGGTCACATCATGAGTGACACAAAATGACTTCATCTGGATTGTGTCTGTCTCAAGTCCTCTATTTAGTCCAGGTGCAACAAACTGGCACCATACTTACATTCTGTCAACCATCATAAAGCCACATCTCCAGTGTCGTTTTGGACATAAAAGAAAAACCATCACAAAAAAAAGCTTTTATCAGTGATTCAAATGATGGTCCTGCAGTAGGTCATCACTTGCATCTCATTCAGGATTTAGATGTGGGGGGGTGGGGGTGTTGGTGTTGGTGGTTGTCTGTTTATCTCATTGAGCTCCTAATGTCTCCGGAGCAGAACAATAGGTCCTGGCAGAGAAGTCAGCGCACAAATCTCACCAAGAGACATCTTTTGTTTTCCCCTCGAACCTCAAATCTGCTGCTGCTGCGGATAATTAATGACCCCACGTATGTTTTGTCTTGTCTCCTCGTGGCTGAATGGGAACTGTACCGGTGCCATTTGTCTTTCCCACGCATATCATCACAAAGCAGGCTCCACATAAAGACGTTACACCCCCATAACTCGTGCAGATCTTGTAACTGCTGGATTTGACCTTGTTGAGGGAGAACTGCCCATACGCACCGCACATAAAACAACGGTGATGCTGCCAGCTGATCACCGCCATAAAAATAGACAGAGCTGATGTCCTCTCTATCAGAAATAACATCTAGCCTGCGTCTCTACACACACACACACACACACACACACACACACACGCACACACACACACACATATATAACCTGCAGCATTCTCTAGACAAATATGGCTATTGTACAATGAAAAAAATGACATGACAAAAACACAAAAAACATTTATCTATCTTACATTTGTGGTATTTTGTGTGGTGCTTTGTCTGGATTCTGTTGTCAAAATATGTCCTGTCAAAATATATGACGTTTTCATAAATTTAGAAAAGCTCTAAGTAATACTGTAAATGTATACACATCAGAGGAAGTCGTTTTCCACATTTTTTCATATCCTACTATCACAGAAAAAGTAATAAAATTGTAGATAATGAAACAAGGGGGAGGAATGGGCGGTGAAATATTCATAAATAGCGTCATTTTTCTGTGGCAGGAGCCCTTAAATACTGCAAACTGAAATAAATGCATACTGTTTATTATTTATTTAATATATAAAAACATAAAATAATATAGATCTGCACCATTAGCCATTTGCCTTTTAATGCATTGATTGGATATTTTCTTACGTAAGTCCTTTCAGTATTTTTTTGCAGTATATGACTTTAACCATGCAGGTACTATCCTCACTAATTCTTCATATATTTACCCTCTGTGACCAAATGAATACTTGGTGTTAGGAATATAAATATTCACCTTTAATGTGAAATCTGAGTTCGATTCAGTGTTAGCAGCCGGACTTTTCCGGTACATTGCGAAACATTTAAATCTGATCCTTAGTTTCCTAAAAGACTCCAGGAAACAACCGTACAGTGTGATACACATGATACTGTGCTACAGTAATAAGTCACAATCACTAGGTTAATCATAAAAGAGTCATGAGTGAATTAAGAAGACACTTTGTAAAATGAGCCTCACTAATTCAGGTCAGAACTTGTGAGCAACAGATTCCAATGTTGCTTCCAAAAATCAGTGTCAAAACATGAATTCAGTAAGGCCATTAATGCAAATCAGCGTGCATCACAAACATATAGTGTTATGAAAATATCCAGAGGGCATCATGACATCAATCCCAACAAAAACCTCAAGGTTCATTTAGTAGCTGTTGCCGAGTTTTAAGCCGTATCACATGGTCTTCATCCGCATCTGAGTTTACTTAATCACTGTGGATGATAGATGTGGAAACGTTCCGTGATTCCGAGCACCTGTAGGTACATCTGTGTTGGCTTAAGACGCCGAGGTTAGGAGTTCATTGTTGTCCTTGGAAACAGCAGCACCAGCTTTGGGCCGGATCACAACCGCACAATCTTTATGTGTGTATGTTTTTATGTGAGATTTGCGGGCTTATGATGTACACAAAAATGCACCAGTACAAAGATTTAAAATACTGTATGTTTTTTGTAAAGTAAAATAAATGTAAAATATAGGTCAAATAAACAAATCTAAAACCAAGTATGACATTAACCTGACCTGGACTGATGTAAACGCGAGTAGACGGCTGTGAGTGCAGGCATGAACACACACTAGACAGCACTGAGAACATATTGAGATCAGTCACTCGGACTATAGTCAGAGGCGATGCGGGCCACATGTGGCCACATGCTTTTAACAGTGTATACACCCGGGGCCACACGGAGGGGTTGCTACCACTGCTCCACTGACACGCTCTGCATACGTAACAATACCAACAAATCACTGCTGATTCTTATATCTGTTTTCTAGGTGCTATTTCTCTAATCTGTCTATGTGTCCACTAACTTTTTAGTAAAACCATGCAGTATCACCACACAGCATAAATGCAATAACACATAACCAAATACAATATCATATTTATATTCTTTCAAGATTTATTTATCTGTTTTTATTGCAAGATGTCCTTTTTATATAAAGCACAAATGAAGAGAGAGCTGTAATTTCATGATATTTGTCTACAATGACAATAAAAGTGTACTGTTGTTATATTATTATTATTATTATTATTATTATTATTATTATTATTATTATTATTATTATTATTATTATTATTATTATTGAGACAGATGAAATGATGATTTCAGGTTAAAATATCCATCCATAATGGAAAAAAAGGGGGTAGGAGATACTTTTTTTTTACATATTAGTGCATGATACATATTGAAAAAAGGAACAGAAAGTGCATTGCGACACAACAATGCGTTTGTATGCATTTGCTTTCATACAGCTCAGGGAAGGAAGTGTAGCTGCATTCTAATTATTTGATCACCCAAAGTACATGATTAGAGTTTCAATTAGAATGGGGCCAGGGACTCCAGGGAAATGATGCTTTATGCAGCGTGACCCTATTGATGTCAGAATGAAAGAGAAGTGGCTTTATTGTAGTGGCAGATCAGTGTAAGTGTCCCTTTAGATATATTTGATTCTGACCCAACAGGGATGTGATCTTTTTATATGCGATCTAGTTTCATTTTGTTCCCATGTGTTCACTGCTTGACAAAGCGATCGTGGTCTATGTGTGTATAGGTCTATTTGTGTGTTTGTGTGTGTGTGTGTGTGAATAGGCAGTTAATACTGATATGGATTCAGAGGAGTCAGTGCTTGTTTTAACATTTGACCTTATTGTTGTGCGTCTCATATGAAAACCAGCTCTGTCCCAGCTCTGTGTGCCCTCCACATGTCTGCATCCATATGTGACTGTTTATTGTGTTCATCTCAAGGTCTCCTCTTTCATGGCACTGGAACAGAGAGGTGTTTCTTTGGGAGCACAGGCAGCGGCCTGCAGCCGTGAGCCTGCCCCGGGATCGCCTTACCCCATACAGCTTGGCTTTGTCATCGGATCTCCCCGGCTGAAGGACATGGTGCATCATCTAACCCGCCTTAATGCATGCAAGATGTCCAATCAGGCCTGTGTTTGGTCATTACGGTCGCCATGGCAGGCCTGCTTCCTGCACGCCGTCGCAGCCAGACCCAGGAGACAGCCAGTGATCTCAGGAGCAGATCTCGGTTTTCCCCCTCACGTAAGATCCATGTACAAGGATTTATTTATGCTGGGGGGAAATATGCACAGACATGGGTGCCCACCATACATCAAACACGTTAAATATTCCATCTGAGTGGAAACGGCGCAGACTCGATATCACACCCGACACAGCTCACTGCGTAAGGTGATACCTGTGGATTGTTTGTGGCCTCTAAAGTTTCTCAGCATTTGGCTGAGAAAGATACACAAACAGGCTCTGATCATGACTTTCTCTTTATTTCTGTGACACACAAACACCATTTTCAAATGGTTTTATGTAAATTCTGGGTTTAAAACATTACAATAAATGTGTGTGTGTGTGTGTGTGTATATATATATTAGGTATATTGGGTTGGGTTGTGGAGGGATGGTTCCACTGATAAAATGAAAATTATAATTAAGCTCAAAATTCATTTTAAATATTCTGGGTTTTAATAGCTGCAGATTTTGGTAAGCAAAGTATGAATTTTTCTTTTCAGTTTGATAGACCAGGGAGTTTGATTTCCAAGTTTTTACAGTGTTATGTTTGAAAATCTCATTTATTAAACAGGAAAGTGACATCTGTCAAAACTTTGTAAATGTAAATAAAATACAAATAATATTAAATATACCCAGATCACACTATTTATTTTCGCTATTCCCAAATGCTATATTTTATATAGCATGCTTTTGTAGTGCATATGTTTTTAGTGATGCTTTTTATTATTATCAGATGCTGCAACCTTCTCAAATCTTATCCTATCTTACAAAATCTTACAAACCTTTACACTGGTATTTCATTAAGACTGTTGAACGATGGCTGTTTGGAGAAAGCAGACGGTTTGATGCTGCATGCTTGATAGAGTAGAGTTTGTTTTTTACCTGCACTACTATTATATTATTATTACTTACTATTGCTATTATTCTTCTGTCCTTGCAAAGCTGAACTGTGAGTTGACAACAGCACTGTTTCCTCAATAGAAAATCTCTTCTGCTAAGTGGCTGCTGCTTTTCACCTTCTCTTTATCATTTTTATTTTATATATATATATATATATATATATATATATATATATATATATGTGTGTGTGTGTGTGTGTGTGTATGGCCGATTACATTTCGATTGAGCTTGTGCTGAGAATAATAACAGGATTAAAATCGAGTGACACTCGCTGACAGCTGTGGGGAAACTGCGTTCACTCAGACGAGGTGTTGTGATTTACCAGGCATCGCTGCAACAGATTCATACCTACTGCTGGAGAAAAAGACATGTATCATTTCTCCCAAACGTCTCTGCAATGTGGCGGTGGCTCTGAATAAAATATCAGTCCACAAAGAAATAGTTGTCTGCAGTGTGCATACAGAGATGCAAACCCAATTCCAAATCAAATAGATATATTTTTTTTTCAGCTTCCCCATAGCAGCATTGTTTGGGTTTTTTTTTGTTTTTTGCTGGAACTGATTTGAATATTATAGATGGAGTGATCTGTCTTTTCAGCACAGGAAGAGAAACTGCCGACGGGAACAAAAACACAAACTGGGAGTTATGTTCTCACCAGCCAGGTAATCCGAAGCAGTAGCAGGACCTCGACAGACACGCACACACACGCGCACACACACATGCACACACGTGCACTGGTGGAAGGCATGGCAACTGGGAGAAACCCCCCCCACACACACACACAAGCACACCCTCCACCTGATTATGGGGTGAAGTAGACCATCAACGCGACACGCAGCCTCCCTCAGTCAGGTTTGCTGCCACATCAATCACCTGGGCTCCGTCCAAACCAAATATGAGAATCCAGAATACCGTCAAATTACGGTTTTGTTTTGGAACTCAACTGAGCCCATTTCCCGGTTTCTGCAGCCAGACACTGAGTGCTCAGATCCGGGTGGGTGTGTTGGGTTACATGCCCGCCTTTGGAGCCCGCTGCCCCCCATAATCTGCTTAATGCCTCTGGCTTCCTGGGATGTTATTAATTAATAAGGTGGAGAAATCAGAGCTGTGGATTTCTGTGGATACTTTGCACATTTCTGCCACATGCCGCTCCCGGTAACGTCTGGTAACGTTTTCAGTGATGTCACCATTCTGTAATTTCACTGAGGTGTTGCTGCATGTCACTTGAATCATTAGTTTAGAGGGTCAGTTCAACAAAGTTAGAGGTTTAAAAAAAAAACAACAAAGAAAAATTTTTTGTATACCTCTAGTGGCATCTATCCATGCATAGTTTTGTGTGTCCAAGTTTTTGAGACGTCTGGCTGTGGGATTTCTTTGTTAACTCCAATACGCTGGAGGGAATGAATGTGCTTGTGCATGAAAAATTTAATAATCCTCTTCTTCCTTCTATCGTGATGTGGGAAAATTTCTTCTTTTTTTTCAAAACTACCAAAATACACGTGTGTTTGCATTTGACAGTTGTTGCAGTTGCTTTAACAAAACCAATTTTGTGTGTTCACACATCTACTTGATTTTTGGTACATGCACACAAACTGATCGTTTCAGGTTCGGTTTCAGTACAAACCCAGTATAGACCAGCTGTCTGTTTTAACATCAGTACTTCAACGAGTCTGGAGCTTCCTTTTTTCTTCGTGGAGTCAAAGTGTCACCAGGCAGAGACTCCCTTGAAGACTCCCGCGTGGACAGGTTGCAGTTTGCTATCAGCAGTGCACACTGCCTCAGTCCCTCCTTGTCTGCTGATGCTAAATCACTGTGTGACTTGTCGCACCTGAGCTTCAAGCGGATCCTGTTACGTTTCAAGGGGCTAAGGCAACTTTAATGACTCTGGCTATTGTTTAACGCAGTATATGTGTGTACTGAGGTGTGTGTGTGTGTGTGTGTGTGTGTGTGTGTGTGTGTGTGTGATCACCAATATTTCAGAGAGTGGAAGTGTGCGGAGGGAGGAATTTCAAAGGAGCAACAAGGCAGCTGTGTTTACACAAATGCCTTTAGAAGTGAGGGCCAGTGCTATAGGCTCTATAGGGTGAAGGCAGGGAGAGGGTCCAGATGAGGTCATAACACAAGACACCGCCCCCCCGTCCCCTCCACTATGTAACGCAGGAACAAAATGAAGAATATATATATATATATATATATATATATATATATATATATATA
>JAFBJQ010000018.1:171581-183959 GCA_016785345.1 Trinectes maculatus
CAAACCCAGGCTGCTCAGCTCAGGATCTAATGAGAAAAGAGAGAGAGACACCAAAACCCCACCCAGGCCCTAAAAGACAGCCAAAAGGGCTGTGACAGTGTGTGTGTATATTTGTGACCTAAAGTGCACAAACACAACATAAGCCATGTTCCTCTCTACTTGCCAATGTATGGTAAGCGTGTTTTAATGTTTAAGGCAACAGTGGGCCCGATGTGGCAGAACAGTCAGTGGCACACAGTGGCCTGAATGCGTTTTACTGACATTCAGTGTGAAGCGATCAGCCACAGCAATAAAGCCGCTCACAGTGCTTCGTCTCCTGTTTCCATCCCTGTGGCTCAATCAGAGTTGACAGAAACACTAAAACATTTTGTACAAGCGGAAAGAAGCATCTGTTGTTAGCATCTGATACTGGCAGCAGCCATGTCAGTAAGCAGGGACACATGCCAGGTACATCCAGCACTGTGTGGATGGTGCTTTCATGCATAGAATGATATTAACTGGTGTCAACACACAGATCAGGACAACCATTAAATCCCGACAGTACTTTACCATTAATAGGAAAACAAGTACTCGCAAATGTAGTAATCCTTCGATAACATCGTTTCCTGTCCTGATTTGCATCCAGAGCTGATTATGAATGAATTATAAAAACCCACACACTGTAAGTGTTGAACAAAAAGGTGTCACCACAGTGACTGTGACAGTGTGTTTTGGTGATTTCATTTTTGTATGACTAGATTAGATTAGATTCAACTTTATTGTCGTTGCGCATGTCACAGGTGCAAAGCAATGAAATGCAGATAGCATCCAAGCAGAAGTGCTTCAACAATAATAAGATATGATACATTATACACCACTCCACCACAAAATGTTAGGGATGTTCTGCTTTTGTATGGATATTATATCATTAAAAAGTAGAGGCATCTAAGTAGAAGCATGCAATGGTCAGTTTATCAGGACCCAGTAGTGAACAATCATGCCTTTTAGTGGTCTCCCACTAAAGTGAGTGTCCAGCACATATATTTCAGCATGAGCTAATAACACAGACCTTTGCTTTGTGAATGTCAAGTGCATCTATCGTTTCCCCCCGCGCTGTTGTTGCCGCTTGTGTCGATTCAAATGAAAGGCAGCAGAAGGGCTATAAAAATTCTGCATCCGAGAAAAAAGAAATGAGCAAAACAACTGCTGTTTTAAAGATGCTGGCTATAAATATGATGGGTTAGGCTTTTCCGAGTGCAGCCGCGGACACTGGCACACGGAGCAGCCCCAGTCCTCATTAAAACCCTATTATGCTCTGTCTACAACTACATGCACAGAAAAAAAAAAAAACAGACAGGGTCAGTTTTTTTTTGTTGCAGCCAGTTATGTATTTGCCTTTATGGAGGCTGTGTGTGATGAGCCCGCCGCGGCTACAGAAAAGGAGTAAAGCCCTAAACTCGCTCATCAAAAGGCAGCTGACAGTTATTCAATAAGAGGACAGCGAGGGGTGTTAAAGATTTTACTGGGAAAGGATTTTCACTGAAGGCAGGGCACATAAATCTCCACAAACAGGGCGCCGGGCCCGTTCGGATGACACAAATCGCCGCCTCGTTAGGATCAATAAAGTAAAACACAATGCCGCCAAAGCACAAGAGCAAACTGTGAGGCTCCGGAGGATTCAATAGCGGCGGAGAGTGCGTGGGAATGGGGAGCTCGGGTCTGGAGGAGAGTTCCAATCCCCCCAAACTCTGGCGGGGAACAGAGAAGCGGAGAGCAATTGACCCATGAACTGCGCTGAAAGAGAAATCACTTGTTCCTGTAATGACTGCCTTGCACATCAGCAGAGAGACGCCGGATATGTACGCAGCTCGCCGGTGGACAAACTGTGGCGAGGGGGGGGTGAGGCGAGGTTTGTCCAGCTCCTGCTGGTCTCCAGCTGGTGTGGAGAATGGTGATTAGCCGCAAGACTCGTAACCCCCCCACCCCCACCCTCACCTCCACCCCCACCCCCACCTCCCCCTTCCCTATCCAAACAAGCGTTATCAGATCAACACAAACACGGCTGCGTCTTGTCAAACTGAATCGGAGAGAAATTAGCCGGCTCATTAGGCTCCTGAATGAGTTGGGGAGGTGATGAATTGGAAGGGGTTTATTTACAGGGGAGCAGCCCGCGCGTTTGCGTCCTCCTCGCCAAGCGCAGGAAGTGGGCTCGAGTGGGCGCTTGTGTCCTCGGTGGCGCGGGACCTCATCCGGCTCTTCGGGGAGCATCTGCAGGCCGCAGCGTTCCAAAATAAAAGTCGCTCGCTACCCGGCGGGGGTCATCTCCGATCCAGATCGGGCCATGTTGGAAAAGATGAAAAAACACAACGTGGTTTAGTTCTGAATCGCACTTTAATTTAATTTAAGGTTCTACCTCAGAATCTTGTTAAAACTTAGTTTGACTGTTTATAGACCGTTAGCAATAATTAATATATATATATATAATATAATTGCTTCTTTAGCTTTTGGTTCATGAGATCACATAGATCACATAGCTAATGTAGTAACAGAGACAATACTGAATCAATCATTCATTTAACATGATAACATATTTCAGTGCCCGGTGTACACAAACTTGAAACTGAGTATTTGATGGGAGATGCTGAGAATAAAACTACTCAGTAACTACTTCCGTTCTTTGTAACAGGTCATAAAGCTTTTTCAGCTGGTTGTCACTTCAGCTCCGGGACATCAAATCTCTGAAGTGACCCAAAGTGTTTGATTCTCACGGCTTTAGCTTGTGTCATAGGAAAAGCTTCTATTCAAGCCATGACAGTGTGACAGTAAACCAGCACCAGCAACGCCACGACCTTGAGACTGAAGCAGCTGAATGGAATTCAGTCATCACTCATCCTCTCATTTCCACCTGTGCTTTTCCTGCTGCGCACAGGGTCTCTGTCTGTGTGTGTATGTGGTGTGTGTGTGTGTTTGTGTGTGTGTGTTTGTGGTGCTGCTTTTTTTTTAACTGGTGCTCAAATGTGCAATAAATTGCTCAGGGATCAGTACATGGACTTGTTTGTGCTAACACATGATGCTCTCTCTGGCACAGTGTGAACAGGGGAATGGGAGACGTTACTATTATTGGTTTATTGTTACACCCAAAACACACACCCATGATTAATCAAGAGGTAAAACAATATCTTTTTGAACTATGTGACTGGTGCACTGGTGCAGCACCTCAAAACCAATAGAAATGCATCTGGTATCTGCATTTGCATCACTGAACCAAAGATTTAACCCATGGAAAATCTCATTACTATTTATGTACATGATTATTTTTTCACTTGTATTTATACACCACCTGCTGAGTTTATTGGGATCCTGTATATTATTTAACAGTAGAATCCAACAGGCCAGAAATAAATTGTCCTACATGAAGCTTGTAATGTTACGTTTTTTATTGAAACTGTGATAAAGATCCATCTGAAGGATGTACTGTGTGTGTGTGTGTGTGTGTGTGCGTGAGTGTGTATGCATGTTGCGATGTTTCTGCTGTAGAGTATACCAGAATGACTGGCATGTTTCCGGGTCCTCCCTGTGGTACTCCGGTCGGTCATTGGAGGCTGGGCTGGAGGGGCTGAGAGTGGGGATATTTTTAGAGCTGCAGCAGTGGAAGTCTGGTGGAGGAGGTAGGAGCGAGAAAGGTTGTTTCGTCGACACTTGCAAATGCACAGAATGGCTGCGAAAATGTTTATGGTGCTGGACTTGTAGCGAGTCACAACAGATGAGGGAGGAATCAATCACAGAGACACATTTCCTGCATTTCAGTAAAAGCCTAGGAATTTTCCAAAAAGAAAATTGTAAAGATATAAAAAAGCTTTCCTGAGGGAAGTAATAATTCATCAGAAAGGTCGTGAAATGGACTTTCCATGTCATGTAAATACAGCCAAGCTCCCTTTTGGAAAAAAAAACTAAAAAGGCACCACTACTCTTCACACATGACAAGATTAAGCCTCTTTGGTTTCATCTGTATCAATTATCCCCTCTAAAGCTGGTGTTTTTTTTTTTTAGTTTTTCCATAATTATATCCCAAATTGCATTAAACACAACCTACGGGAGCAGGAGGCGAAGCCAGATCCTGAATCTATTCACAAGTGTCGCTGACAAAGACATCAGCTTGTGACAGTGGAACAAAGAGGGAGGAGGGAGAACAGAATATATCAGCCGATGCAAATATTGACCCAAAGCCACCATTGCAAATTAGTTGCAAAAAAAAAAAAAAACGGCGAGATGGAGTGACAGCTTCTTATCGGCTCGTTTCAGCGATGCCCACAGATACACAACTACAGGCTGCTCTTTGTCTGCACAACCCGGCAGACCTTCAGACAGAGAGAGGGAGAGAGCGAGAGAGCGAGATCGTCATCCTGATTGTCTTGATGTTTAGAGACCTGTCACAGCACTGACAATTACATGAAGAAAAAACCAGCAGCAACATCTGTCGATAATTATTTGCAAAATGTATTAGCTAGTTCTTTTATTTTGCATAAAAATTATCAACAAAAAAAAAAAAATCATAATTTACATTTCAAAATATTCAAACTGTAAATGAGAGGGTTTGCATTATAAACAGTATAAACCTGTGTGTATTTATTGTGTCGTTTGTTCTAAAAAAAAAACCTAAAATAACCTTAATTATATTCCTGAATTTGGTCTGAATAGTATTTTCTGAAGCTTTGAACGCCACACATAGTTTCGCTTAAAGAACAGAAAGGAGAAACATGAACAAGTTGACCTGAACACTGGTCACTCAGGTGACCTGCTTACTAATGTCTGACATTACGTCAGTGACATAAGACTTTGGTCCATGTGTGTATGCGACTGCGTTTCCACAGCTCTGCTGAATGCTGGTACACACAGCGTCCCTCGCTCACTGCGATGTTTACTCGGCCATGCAGAGGGCAAAATGTCAGAGTCACCGGGGGGGAGCTTCCAAGAATAATTTGGAGGAGATGGTGGGATTTCAGCTCGGCAAAGTTGAAAGCAAAGACGGGGTCAGAGGTCAGGGGAGGATGAATGATCAATTAAAGGGGAATTACAAGTGTTACACATATTTGCAAACAATCTAAATTCTCTGATGGAACCTGGCAGCGGGATAGCGCTGCCCTGCACCGAAGCTGTATGAGTTATGGATGTGGACATGACTACTTCACTCCGGAGAATAGCTGTGGATAAAGTGACACATTTCTAATTGAATGTTGACTCTATGGCCCCGGCATCCCGGCTCTTTGAATGGCCAGGAATGACTTATGATCATTGGTTTTCAGCAGTTTCGTTTAGCGCGTTGAAATCGCTCCTATTGTTACGCCTCCTCTCTTTGCTCCAAGCTCGTCTCCCCAGCCTATCAAGTTCTATATTAATCATGGAGCTCAGGGGGATCGCCTATCAGGCTGAAATCAAACACTGCAGTTTGTCTCTTTGATGACAGCGGGACGAAAAAAAAACTTTTCTCTGAACCAACTGTCTTCCTCTAACTGTTTTGACGTTACTGTATGAGGAACATAGATCTGTGTGGGACAGTAGAGGGAGGTTTTGTCCCCGGGGAGAGTTTGAGTCTCGGAATTCTTAGATAAATGGCCGTCATAACACTGAGCCCCGTGGCCATTCTGTCTATTCTCTTTTTATTTACCGTTTGGAATAGAAGCCGTTCAGAGTCAAATACACACCATGAACACACAACGACACAAAATTCAATATGCAACTTTGCTTCAGTCATGCTCCTTTAAACTCCAGCCATTCCTATGTAGTCGTTTTCTGTTTTGGTTTTGCTTTGTGAGCTTATGTTTTACCTGTGTAGGAGATCTGCAAGGTCAAGGAGGTCAAGGAGCCTGTGATATCACTGGATTGCAATGCATCTGATGAAAGCGGCATGGGATAACAGAGGCATGAGGCACATAAAAAACATTCTGTCAGCTACAATAACATTTTACACAGCAGAGTAACAGCTGAGACGCGGGAAGATGTCATTATCTTCATAGGAGCATCAGGTTGTGTTTAGGGACGACTTGTAATTTGGGGTTAAATGACTTTGTGAAGGTTAGTTGCCATTGGTTAAAAGAAACAGATATTGACTCTTGATGGGAAGGTGGAAGCTCACAGGAATATCCCAGACTCTTCCTTACAGTTTTCCACCTCTATAACAACACAACACTGCCTCCCCAGATGCTGACATGGAACATTTTGAGCATTCAAGCAAAGAAATACCATTTTTCTTGGGGGGCTGTTTCTTAGTTGGTATTAAAACCAATTGAAAACGCATAGATAATGAAGGGAACGACTTCTAATGTTTTCTCTTGTGATAACATGTCAGCAATATTTGTCATTTTATTGTGATTTGAATGGAAATTGGCAGCAAACTGACTGTTATTTGCACTGACTGTTATTTGCACTATTGGTTATTTATCACCATCCTAATTATTTTTTTGTATATACTTCTTTATATTGTTTTTCTTTTTATATTCTGATATTTTTAATAATTTTTTATTTTTTATTTTTTATTTTTTATTTTTATTTTATGTTTTTATATTGCTTGTAAGATTGGTTCCATGCCCTGATGTTGCTGCACTGTAATTTCCCAATTTGGGATCAATAAAGTAAATCTATCTATCTATCTATCTATCTATCTATCTATCTATCTATCTATCTATCTATCTATCTAACAGTGCAAACGCCTGTTTAACGTGTTAGACGCAGTGCGATGTGATGATTCATTGATCCCTGTGGGAAAGGTCTCCGTTTCCCATGAGGTCAGGGTCACCTGCACAGCACAGTGGCCTCAATGCTGCATAACTTTCATATGCTGCGGACACGTGCGCATAAAGAACAGAGGAGTGTGCGTCTGCTGGATTCGGTCAGTGTGTAGCTGTGGCGGCGTTGAGTGCGTGCCGTAACAGGTTCCCTGTACCTCAGTGTAACAGAGCAGGGCTCAGTGTAGCGTGCCGGCTCTGAGAGGTGATGAAAGGGATGAAGGGGGAGTTGAAATGATGGAGGCAGTGCACACAAACAACAAGCAGTTTTCAGTGATGCAAAACGTGAGCAAGACTTTCAGCCTTTTAGAACAAACTGGATCTCCAGATTTGTCATGGCTGTTTTGTTGCCTCCATAACATCTGAACTTCAACATTTACAATCGAACGCTTCGGGGGAAAATTCCAGGACAGTTACAGATGTATGTGTAACTTAGGTGATACTATGTTTATTAATGGACAAAAGGGTGAATTGTTATTATGGAGTATTAGTTTGTAACTTTACTATCCATGGCCCAGTTTAATATCATACAGAGCGTAGGTGATATGTGCATTATGAATTTTAGCTATGAGCTATCTTCAATTTTAATTCATGTGCAAGTAGACGCCTAAAATAAACACTAATCTACTTCCTATAATACTCTGTACCGGCCGACCAGCCACACAGCTACCAGCAGCAACATCCTGGTGGTGGATGCTGCATAATGTCAGTGACATGTGGTCCAGTCCAGTGGTTACAGGTAAATCCCATCTGTCCAAAAGCACCTGCAAGCTACTCCTGATGCCCCTTATAAATATTATAATAAATACACCAACCTGGCAGAAAATATCTATATCTCTATAAGGTTTCCATGCCATCCACATTTTCTGCTTCCTTATATAGCATGATTATATGTATACAGCATTTGGGTAGTTGTGATACGCTGAAGGCGCTGCCAGCCACTAATCATGTCCCACGCTGGTGAACATATCTGCAAGCAGTCAGGTGTAATTTTATTCACAACGCCGACCCAACTGTCACAGACTGCAGCATGCAGACATGTTAATTAGTTGCCCCATGTAAAATACAGGGGGTATATAAAAGCCTTGTCCGCAAAAACAAGTCATGTCTGATTTGCATCACGGCACACAGCCGGCGTGTCAGACATGAATGAGTCCTCCCACCGCTGAGATGAAGTCCCTCCACTTTCACACCATGATTATTTCACCATCGCTTAGTGTTTATCTCGAGGAGAAAATTAACATTCATTTGTATTGCAAACTGCATTGGTTGTTTAATTGGGTATTTCGCGAGTGCAACACAAACCTGGCAACCGCCCAGACTGATCAATGTTCTTTAATGTGTGGAGCTCAGGGTTTCGGGACAAAATGAACATGCACTTCGTCAGTCAGAGGTCGACATGTGTCTGCAGGTATATGGAGGTAGGGACAGAGGGGGGAATGGGAGAGGGGTGGATGAAAACTCTCGGCAGCGGATCAAAAGTACTGGAGAAACATGAAAACACCTCTCAGTGCAAACCCAGATTGTCATGTTTCCCGTGGCCTGGACACGCACACGCTCCCCACCCTTTTCCCCGCCACGCTCAATCACAAAGCAGCTCCCGAGTAGGCAGACAGGAAGTCGGCCGAGCGTGAACGACGCTGACGTGTTCTCCGTCCTCGTGAGGGGCGGATCAGGGGTTCAGGTTTAGGTATGCCAGACAGACATCAGCTCTCTGCCACGGTTTCATCCTCTGAATGTGTGACGACCGGAGCACGTGGAGATCAACGTGACAACACACATTCCAGCCCCTCACTCCGATGATGTGCATGATCAATACAAATCAGATCAGGCAATCTGGAGCTCAATCAGCCCCACGATCAATGTCATTCTCCAGCGTGTCTACTCATTGTGGCTTTCACTCCCTGAGGGTCTCGCTCGCTCTCTCTCTCTTCAGCTTGCTAGTCTCTTTTGCTGATTGCTCATTTACAGCAAACAAACCAACCATGCTCTGATTCACATGTTTAAAAACCTGCTTTGAAACCAACCAACCATCTCCAGTCTCCGTGCTTTCACTATGACATTCGCACAACTGCACCGCGAGGAGACCGTTTTGTTTGAACCCTTTCACGCAAAGCAGTGTCAGTAGTTATTTTCACATGATGTATGCTTGGCAAGCCTGACCTTTCCTACACATTACCCGGAGACGCCGAATGAGAAAACCCAATTTACCCTGTCAGCTGAGCCAATGTGCGAATAGAGGAGGCCGTTGTTGAGATGTCACAGTCAGTAGGTGTGTTGACGGTGTTCTTTAGCGAAGTGACTGGTGGAGAAGTATAAACAGCCGATCATGAAGAAGACGGGTTATATAAAGATCATCTGTCAGACAGGGACGGTCTTAATGTGGCATCATTTCAGTCAGTGACAGTGTTAACACCACAATGCGTTGTATGTATGTTTGCGATTTTCACTTTAGCTTGCAAACAATTCTTTAATCAGCACCAGGGAAATTAGGATTCATCAGTATGGCATTTGCATTTGTTTGAGTGAAATAAATGCAAGTTCAAATTCGTTTGCTTGTCCTAAAGCTGCCTCTTGCCAAGGTTCTCAATTGACCTGCTTGGTAAAATAAAGGATAAGTCAGTCAAATAAATGCACTAGATTATATCGGTTTAAACAAGTGACAGCTGTAATTTGTAGGTTAGACAAATGAGGGGCTCATAAGAATATGTTTTCTTAATTCCTAAAAATGTGTTACTATTGTAACACAATAATGATAGATAGATAGATAGATAGATAGATAGATAGATAGATAGATAGATAGATAGATAGATAGATAGATAGATAGATAGATAGATAGATAGATAGATAGGGAACGTTGTATCTGTGTATCTGTGGGCAGACTCACAGCACTGTGAACTGCAGTGAGAACATTACCCCCACCCCCACCCCCCTTGTGTCCCACTGTGTATTTGGAGGCTGCGGGCCCCTGCAGAGGTGACCCGCTGCCGCACAGCACACACTGCCGTGTTGTCTGTGCTGGAGGGAGCGGTACAGTGCCAGAGGCAGCGCTCTGACAAACACAGCAGATGCCTTACAGTAACAAACAGCCCGGTGGGCTCAGGGCAGCCCCCCTGTCAGTCCTCCACCGCTGCATCAACGTAAAGTGGCGAGAGCCGCAGCTGCTGCAGCAAAAGAGCTGTGTAGCACACAAAGCAGCCCGATGGGTCACTCTCTTTTATTTGTCTGTGATAAGCTGCTGCCTCCGTCACCTGCAGCTTTTCCAGCTTTATATTATTGTATTTTTTTGGTCGCTGGCAAAAGAGGCTATTGTGACTATGCAGCTCGTATCTCTCTACACAAAGGGACTATTGTCAGAAGCTTATCCAGACATTCAAGTTAAGCTGTTTATGCACTGTGGGCTGTGATGACTGTAGACTGCAGAAGAGTGTGCAGAGATTGTGATTTCACTGTTAAACTCCGTCTGTGTCTCCTTAATTGCTGAAATTTGCAACTCCAACCATACAAATCCATATACATGCACGAATAGCATCCTGAATATCAACATTTACACAGATACAGCTGATATAAAATTCCACTGTTAGGGGGTGCGGGTTTGGAGGAACTGCATAAGAGCACCCTGGGCTTTGCAACGAGACACAGAAATCTAATTCATGCATCATGAATTTTTCAAAGTGACACCTCTTTAAAGCTGAATTATTATTATTATTGTTTGGTGTCTTGGGTTATGACGAAATCGTGAATAGAAAGAGGAACAGCTTGCATGCATTTTAATTAATCTCAGCCAGCAGGGGAAGTAAAAAGGACTTTTTATCTGCTGCCAAGCGGTGGACCTCCTACAGCAGAGGTGCAGCAACTTCACTGATGAGTGTCAATCTGGCCAGTACTGCAGACCAGGTGGTAGAGGGTTTACAATGCAGCATTAGCATGACATTTCCACACACAGGATCCTGCACACGACATCGGATCATAAACATGAGTCAATTATGCAAATGCCACTGTTGGTTACAGGCTGTCACCTTTTACAGACACAGATCCGGGTCAGCAGTTGCAGCAAGTGCACATTAGTGCAAAACCATGTAATTACACCAGCCCTTGCATTACTGCTTCGTGCAGTCATCGTTGATGTCAGCTAAAGCGAACAATGTGTTATGACCAGGATTTGGATTCAACATGAAATGTTTTTGCAACCAGGTATGAGCCGCAGAGCTGTCACATGACATTTCCAGGTTTAGATTCCGCAGCAGTGCTTTGACATAAAATCTTTTTTTTTGTTTTTTTTTTTTGATTAAACCAAAATATTGGCTAAATAAAAATTATGAGTGTGTGTGTGTATTGTAAGATTGTAAGATTTTGCGATTTCCATTTTGGTAACTTTCACAGCTGTTCTAGTTGAAAAACAGTTTTGCATCAAACTTTTTTCAGTTAGCATGCCA
Organism: Trinectes maculatus; assembly: GCA_016785345.1. Lineage (NCBI taxonomy): Eukaryota > Metazoa > Chordata > Actinopteri > Pleuronectiformes > Achiridae > Trinectes > Trinectes maculatus. The sequence goes on from JAFBJQ010000018.1 coordinate 182,779, forward strand.
GCTGGCCTTACTATGGTCTGCCCATCTTATCATGTTTTCAATAGTCAGTATCACTATGTTAAAGCACTTGGTGAGCGACCATTACCAGCACCTTCTTACTGCAATAAATCATATTAACTCACCATATAAAACCTTTATGGAACCAAAGTTATTGGAATTTATCCTGTGTGGAACAGAACATGAGTAGAGATCCATTCAATATTTTTAAAGACAGTTAATAAAAACCAAAAATGTCAACTTAACGAGAGTAGGATATATCAGAAGGATTTATTCTCTGTCTAAATTATGTTATATTTGCAGAATAAAGGTGAATTGGTGCTTGTCTATTGTCTATTGCAACCTCGTAGCACCATAAATTATTAAAAGTAATTCCTGCAAACTGCCTTACAGATCTCATGTGTAGCCTTGTTAAAGTTATTACCAGCAGCAATAGCATGGGCTGCTATTGTTAACACCTAGTGGATCCTGTTTTCATCAGTAAAACTCATCAAAACATTACAAATAAATCATGTCTGAAAAAGTTATTACTTTTGCAATAATAACTTAATTAATAATGTACAATATCATTAAATTATGGAATTGCAAAGCCCTGTTTGTGAAAAAAAAGGCTGTTTCATTTTGTCAAGCTCAATAACAGAGGATGGACGTGCAGCTCATTTCTCATTCGCTCAGACTGGCAAAAATACTCTCTCCTTTTTCATGTTTACCTCTGTACTCTGAGAGTTCTCACGTTTAAACATTTAGTTTAGTTTTGGTGTAGTTTAAACCGTTTAAACACCCTGTTTGTTTTTTTTCAGACCGACAGTCATACATTTATTCAGTATTTTGGTTTTACAAACTTGAATCCACGGCGCTATCTATAGATCTCCCCTACACCTATGCCTAATGCAGCCCAGACTTAGCACATATCCACCCACATGTCGAACAGTCAGCACTTCACAGCAGTCACTGTGGTGGGACTGGCTCGGTCCAAATCCAAGATGTCCAAATGGATTTATTTTAGGTGAATATGCTGTCAGCATTTACGATCTGAAGTGGTTTTGTAAGCAAGTACTAATTAACATTTTTACACTTGAGCAATTTAGTTGCTAGATACATTCAAGTCGTTAAAACTTCTATACAATGAGCTAATTTATTGTAGATTTATTATTATTGTTGTTGTTGTTGTTGTTGTTGTTGTT
>JAFBJQ010000018.1:184681-215849 GCA_016785345.1 Trinectes maculatus
CCGGAGAGGTGGCACAGGAGAGCCGCTCTTCCAGGGAGGAGAGACAGGTGGTGAGTTGAGCTAGTTGAGTTACAGTCTGCTGCAGCGCAGCTTCGTGTTCGCCCATACGGCTTGCTTGATGCTGTAGGGCATTCCTCACCCACTCCAGGTCAGACGGATCCATTTTCTGGCTGGAGTATTCTGTTACGGCTGAGGTGCAGAGCAGGTAGGGATCAGTGACCAGGCGAGTTGGGTGAGAGAGGAAGCTGTTTTATTTACAGCAAGGACCACAAAAATGCACAAAAATCAGGAAGGTTCCGAAAGGGGAACAAACAACAAAAACGCCGTGGCAGGCTTGGCGGCAGCGAGTCCGGGTGCAGCTCGAGGAGAAGAACTGCAGGGAGAAAAAACACGTAGTCAGAGAAGCTAGAGCACGAGAGCAAGCAGAAAAGGTAACTAAACAATCACCTAGTGATCGCAATACTCCAGCGTTGAACACAGGTCCGCCAGAGACATAAATAGGAGACCAGGTAATCACCGAATGCCGGACACCTGTGTGTAATTGATCACACCCGGACTCCACCTCAGCCACGGCAACCCCTGCAAGACAGGGAAAAGGGAAACAAAAACCACAGCAACCAACACAGATCATGACACAAGTACTAATTAACATTTTTACACTTGAGCAATTTAGTTGCTAGATACATTCAAGTCGTTAAAACTTCTATACAATGAGCTAATTTATTGTAGATTTATTATTATTGTTGTTGTTGTTATTGTTATTGTTATTGTTATTGTTATTGTTATTGTTATTGTTATTATTATTATTATTATTATTATTATTATTACTACTACTATTATTATTATTGTTATTATTATTATTATTATTATTATTATTATTGTAGTAGTAGTAATAGTAGTAGTATTAGTATTGTTACGCTTCAGTTGAAATGCCTGTAATGAGGGGCCACTTCACAAATTGTCCCCCCTTTACCTCGCTACCAGAGAGTTAGTCTGCGTTGTCAACTGCTATAAAATATCTGCAGTTCCAGCAGAGTTCACCCCCGGGCACTGAGCCAGGTCACATCAAAGGACAGATCAGCTGCTTTCCTCAGCTTCCTGCTTAGGCCTAAGAAAGGACACCAGTAATGATCTGCACACACGTTTTGCTGTGTTTGGAGCCTTGTCATCACAAAGCACACGGCAGGAGAACGGTGACAGCTGCTCGGCGGAGGAATGCATGGCGTGTGTGATGGATGTGAAGAGGCAGGATACCTGCCTGTGTGGCTCCCCTCACTCCACACGGCCATTGAAGAGACGTCAAAACAAATCCGATCACGGCGCGTAACCCAGGCTAAGCATAATGGACTTATTTCAGGTAATTTACTCTCTGGTGTTCATAGTGGTTAAAGTCATCCAAAGAAATAGCTGACCAATAGCTGCAGCTGCACACGGTTTCTTTGGTTATAAAGAAACCAATATTATATTGTTATAATGCTTTTTAAGCACGATGTGCTATTTCTGTCTCCTAATGCTCAGGAAAGTTTGGATTTTTGAGCTGGTTTTTATTTGAATCCCAAATTCAAAAAAAATGGTCTCTTTGAGATGGAAACCAAAACATTTCTTCAGGTCCATTTGGTTACCAGCCAGCGTTTGTTATGCTTACTATAGGCCATGTTACGCATTCCTGTATGTAAGCTATTGGTCACGGGGCACATTATGCTTCATTCAACTGTAACAGGAGAAAAAAAAAACATTTACATTTTATAATAGTTCATCATATCAATTGCTGATTATTTTAGTAACTTTTTTTATTGGTGTGTATCTGGTTTACTTCTCCTGAGCTGTGTTCCTCCAATTGGGATTCATACAAAATATATATAACTGAATTTGGTGATGCAACTCACTGAGTATATTTTTTTCCCTCTCAAACCATGTTTGTGTATATTTTAGTGAAAAAACTGATAATAATCAATATCACTGTCAATGGGACCATTGCTGTTGGTTATGCCAACATGGAAGTTACATTGTAAAATTAGGAGATAAGCAACATTTAACCTCATCATTTGGTTAAAGAATTAGCTTTGTCCATTTTAGACACAACATTCGGAGCTGAAGCGAATGGCCACAGTGCTTTTCCATGCACAATGTGCCCGGCTACTATATGTGGCGTCACCAGCCAATTGTCATAGCTAATAATACGCCATCTCTATTCCATCTGTAAACGCTGTCAGCGTTCCCACACGTCCGGATTATCAACATGACAAACTAATCAAGTACCATGGGAACGGGGTGAGCCTGGGAGTCATCTGCAGCCGTATGGAAGGAGGGACCGAGCAAAGCTCCCCTATTCTCCACGCCTGGTTCTGTTTCTAATAAGTCATCAAGCACGCTGTCCTGCGGGCCTCCTGAAGCTGCTAAGCTCTTGCTCAAACATGATCCTTGCCATGTTGGTGATTTGCAGGACAATTGGTCCGCTAGGGATGTGAAAAGGTCAGGCTGAGGTGCTTGTCTGGTCCCCCACTTTAAAGCCAATACACAAGCAGCACTAATCTCTCCCGGCCACCTCGCTGGGACCGGGATCCCCCATGTCTGGGTTGTTTTCAATTAGTATGAGAGTGGTTAAACCTGCTGTTTGTTATCAGAGGCAACATCCTACTATCAGTTAAAGTCAGACACATGCAGCGAGTGATGCTTGTTCACTTCATCAAATAAGTTCGAACCTGGCAAATGCTGCGTTCATGTACAACTAATGTCACAGACTTTTAACCACAACTTAAGATAAATGTACGTAGAATACACATGTGTGCACACAAGTGTACATGCTATCACAGTATTTTTATTCTAATGTAATTATTAAATTAGAAACCTGGTGTGGTCAGGTCTAAGTGCTGACTACAACAGAAGTCAATGACTCATCATCATCAGTATTCCACTGTTTGATTTGATTTGATACTTATAAGATGATATAGAGTCATAGTTGTATTGGATACGTGTTAGTGGACATATGTGCTCTTGAGAAGTAAAGTAGGTTATCCCAAAAATCCCAACTAGAAATGCCTGTGTTGTAGGAAGATACAGTATGTATACATACTGCAGTACTCTGCAGTACTCCCTGTACTCATTTTGACCTCCACTACACGTGGGATAGCCTACTTTACTTCTCAAGGGCACACGTAGAGACCCAGTCTAACCCTCCTCTGTCAGGCCTCTGGAGTCTCTGTGTTCATCTTTTCATTTTGAATTTTCAGTCTATCACCTAACGTAGTTCCGTTACAGCACATTCCCACCTCCATGTCTCACATTCGCCGTGGTGGTCCTGGCCCGGTCCCCACCAAACATTCTGGACTCCACCTCATCCAAACTCATCTAATTTGGTTTCATATGACTAAAGAATGTGCTGCCGGCATTCACCAGGCCTCCCTTTGTGTATTTTGGCAAAGTGTCATTTTGTAGATTTGTGCTGCTCTGGGAACAATGGGTTTCTTCATGGACTCTGTCCATAGAGGTTGACACCATGCTGTGTCCTTCACACTGTCTGATCAGACACTGACACACCAGCTAATCCTTGTGCCAAGTCAGAAGTACTTCATTATTTGCGTTTCAGGGCAAAGACGCATAAATAGTCAAATCTGGCCATTACACGTTCTATTGTTTTCAGCATAGCTCTTCCGATAACTGTGCTTCAGCACATGCTCTTGTAGACGTTCCTTCACTCAGGTCAAATCAGATTTTAGAATCAGATACCTCAAAATGACATATTTTTCTCACGGGGCTTAATAATTACATAACTTGTAGCTTGAAAAAATCCACCGGAGTGAGACAGGGGGAAAAAAACTTCCTGTAACAAAGTTAAAATAGATGTGCAGGTTACAGTACAAACTATCTCTACGACTCTTTTTCTGAGAAATTCATGGGAAATATAATAAAGATATGTTGGTAATTCAAGTATGTGGTATGTTGTAAAGACTTTGATGCTGACTAGATCAGCAAAAAATGTCACAGGCACAGATTTGTTTGATGCTTAAATATCTGATGTGTAGTCAAATCTGCTCGTATGATAAGTCCTGCAGTATTTCCCTGTTTTATAGCTCTGATTGGACGTTGTTAAGTTCGGGGAACGAGCCTGGTTGGAAAAAGGAAAAGTTCACAGTGACAACAGACACAATATGCTGATTAACATTTGAAAAGAAACAAGTGGCTTTGCCAGAGAGCATTGGCTGTTCAAACCATCGACAGAAATCTGCTCTCTTGTGTAACGGTTCCCCACCAGCCACTGACACCCACGTATTGGCTCTTCCTCTGCTGCTAATACATGTAGCACTGCGTTCAATTAAAACTGCCTCTGTACATGAGAGATTCAGTGAATGGTTCCAAAAACACAGCTGTTGTTGCCGTACAGAAAATCAATTCAATGCTGTGTGTGTGCATGTGTGTGTTTTGGGGTTGCTTTGCCACAGCTCTGTGAAGAGACTGTGTGTGGCCACTGTGCTTTGCCCTCATTGTTGACTAGAGTGAATGATCCAAATTATAGAACAATGTGGACTGGTGTGTTATTACGTTTTAGGCCTGAATTACAATATGTGTTAGTACATCTAAGTGCGTTCTCTATAATAATCATGCCGTGAATCATGCTTATCATGAGACAGAAAGAATAGTTGGAGAGTGGGAATTATGAAATACAGGAAAAATATTTTGTCCAGTCACACGATTGATACATTACACATATTACTCTGAAAGAAAAACAACAATGACATACATTCTTCCTCTTAATTTTTTTATTTGTTGACAACTGGCAAACTATTTATTTAATTCATTTATTACATTACATTTTATATATACATATATTAGAGGTGTAACAAAAATGAAATACGAAACGAAACATTTAGAGATTAAAAGATTTTTTTTAAATATCACGAAATAAAGATAAGTTTGACTTAATAGATTGTGACCTTGTGGTTGTGTTTTGCTCTGCAAATAAAAGAATGAAAACAAAATTTAATTTACCAGTCTCACTGGTTCTTTTTTATTATTTCTTGAACATAAATGTCATGGATTTTTTATTGCTGCATGTATTCAGTACAAAATAATAAATAATAATAAATACTATTTGTGTTTTTTTTTCCTTGTTCGGAGTACGATGCAAATACAAACAATATATCTCAATAAAAAAGTGCCTTGTTGTTGTAAACAATGAGGACTACTACATTTTTGAAATGAAAAAGAAAACAAAGTATTAAATAGTTCTCAGGGCTTCAGTCTAGATCTAAAAAAATAAAATGCAATATTTAGTCTAAAACAGGTGCATATTCTTCTTTAAGAATATCAACATGTCAACATTTCTGGTAGCAGCTGAGACCTCTGACAGATCACAATATCTCCTGCTCTTGAAAAAACCTGCTCACTAGGAACTGATGTGGCACGAACTGCAAGAGATGCTTTCTGTGACTTCTCTTTCCACCACTTAAGTGGACAGCTAGTGAGTGGGAGAGGAGTCTCATTCTTGTACAGGAGGATCTCTTGCTCCACTGACGTGTTGATTTCTGTTTGCTGGGGTGGGTAGTGAAAGTGCCCCCAAAAAGGTTCTCAAGGGCTGTCCTCTTTGAGGGAGGCCGGTCCAGCTTCACTCTGCATTTGTGGGATGCTGTCACTGGCGGCACTGGCTGCTCCTGCTGTGCTCTCCTTTTCTTCCACATCAGAGGCTTGTCTCTTCATACAACAAAAGGAAAAAAAAATGCAGAACATTAGGACAACAAAATATGAATAATTTCTTATTTTCTGCATGTGTGTCTGCTGAATTATTATCAGTGTTAATAATATCCTGCTAAATGAAAATGTAGGATTGTGTAACTGTAAAATACCTGATTCTGCTGTAGCTGCAGTGCTCTCTCCTTCAGCCGTCCAACACCAGTTTCGCACTGGTCCTCAACAACATGTGGCACAGCTTTGAACCTGGGGTCAAGAGCAGGTCTCTCCAGAAGATACTCATAAACATCTCCAGTGTACCCGTCTTCAAGCTTTTGCAGGATGGCAGATTCACAGTGTGAGCTAGACATGTACTGTAATGTGTGGCCCGAGCCCAGCCTCTTTTATAGCAACCTCCATATTCCTGGCACTGTCTGTGACTACAGCAGTGGGCTGATCGGCCTGTCCGAGCTTCCATTCATCAGCTGCCTCCTTCAGTGCAGCAGCAATGTTTTGGCCTGTGTGTGATTCAAACATGATCCGTGTTTGCAGCACGTAGCTTTTCATGTCCCATTCATCGGTGTCAATGGTGTGGGCTGTAATCGTTAAGTAGCTTTGAGTTGCATGTGAGGTCCCAGTCGTCTGTTGTTACCGCTGCTCTCTCAGCCCTCTGTAGAGCCTCTTCTACTTTAACCCTCACGCGCTCATACGTTGGCGGAACCACACATTTGCTGAAGTGTGTACGAGACGGGATGTGATATTTTGGCTCGACCGTGTGGACGAGCTGACGAAAACCCTCGTCCTCGACTACAGAAAGTGGTCTCATATCATTGGCTATACAAAAAAAGCCTATATTATTCGTAAACTCGCCAACTGGCGCCTAGAAGCGGTGCAGCGAATGACTTCTGCGGACTTGTTTGGTCTTCCTGTAGTTTTTTAGGCTGCGGAAGTAGCTTTTCGCTGTGGTGGCGTTGTAAATGATACATCATGCTAGCGAAGCTCGCCGCAGTGTAAGGAGCACTGTGCCGACAGGGATACATACAGTTTGTGTTCGACCCACAATCTTCTCGTCGTTGTCGTCTCTTTTGGCAGAGGAGCCAAAGTGAGTCCACAGTACACCACCGTTTTTTGAGTCGCCGGAGCCTCCACTATTTCCTCGTCTCCCTCCATCTGTTTTGCTGGGGGGAAAAAAGCGCTGCTACAGTAGGCGAGAGGGTCCAAACTCATCCGACTCAGTGCACGGCGCCTATTCGCGTTCTTAAAACTTTCATTTATTTATTTATTTGCGTGCGTCTTCGAATTTTATTTCGTTATATATATATATATATATATATATATATATATATATATATATATACACGCGCGCGCGCGCACACGCACAGGCAAAGGCACACGCACACACATATATATCATGATATTTGACAGCACATATCAGGGAAGTGCAGGATGTGATGAATACTATCTTGAGGCGGATCAGAGTGTGTACAGTATCTGCTTGTAGTGGTGACAAGTACAGTGTGATGAGAGACGGTGATCTACACAGCTGATGGTGTTTGATGGTGATGAGGCAGGAATAAGTGATGGAAAACATCCTTATGATTTCCATTCTGCACATTCAGAGGAGGAATGCACATCCCTCTTCATATGTTTTATGGATTCCCATAACTCGGATACTGATAGTGACTATTTTGAGAGTGTATTTTGTTCCCACTCTCAGCCACTGTTATTTCAGCCTGCATGTCTCCGTAGCCGTCCGCAGTGTGGGAGGGGAACCTGCGGGGCTACAAATGATATTGCTGATGCAGGATTCTGGATGTCCCCAACCTTGACACGCCCGGGTACGTCCCTGTGAGCCAGAACAGGCCCCCTGTCCCTGTCCTTTCCCATAAATTCTGAGGGAGGGATTATGGGCTCATTTAGCCCCACAAAGTGGCAGCTGGCCTCTGACTGGAGGGGACTCCAAAACAACATGTGCATGGGCTGCATGCTGAAACTGAGCCCAGGATTCAGGAAGCAGCCCCCGTTCTCTGTGACAGTCCCCTGCCCCGGTGCCTGACACGGAGTCAAGCCCGTGTGCCACGGCGGCTCAGCCCCTCTCAGTACTTCAGACAGAGCGGATCCAGGCTCTGACAGGCTGGGTCTGTGGGGAGAGGCTGAGTCCAGACGCTGCTCTGACCCCGCCGCCCTCTGCATGTTGTTTACCTTCAGGTGTTGGCACCTGCTCAGAAAAAAAAAAAAAAATGGATGTCTGCTTCGACCATTCCCAGACAGAAATCAGAAACTGACAATGCTGGAGCTCATAACACCTCCACCAGACCTTGTGGGCCCTGTGGGGCTGTGCCAACTGACAGGAACTGACAGGAGCTTGACCATGGCTTAAGCAGGTTCTCGAGGCCAAACGGAGCTGGACTCCTCTTTCACCAAGACAGGTTGTGTAATCACAAGTTTGCTGCTTGAAGGAATAAAATAAAATAAAATAAAATAAAATAAAATAAAATAAAATAAAATGGCCATCTTTTAAATGAGCTCACACTGACCTCAGTGGGAATGGTCTCTTCTTCACTGGATGGTTTAATTTCCTGCATTATTTTCACTAACACAACATCCAGATTAGAATTTGGAAACACAATGCAGATTTAAATGGGTCTGTCCTTAAAAAAGTGTGGATGGCAGCACATGCACTTTCTTACTCACGGTTTACTGCACACAGTTGTATTCTCGGTGAGCATTAGCGCATGAGTCATTATGGGGACTTATTCAGCAGGAGCATAATTATGCAAAGTCTCGCCTTATGTGCATTGTTTTTGCAAATGCGGCTGATGAATCTGTTATCTGTCTCATGCTCTGCCACACCTGTGTAATTAAAACTTTGACATGGGATTTCCACTGTGGTGATATCATAGAGTCATACATTTGATTGATTGTTTGGAACACAACCAGATGATACAACAATTGGGTCAATGTTGTCAGTACTTGCATAGTGCAAATGTGTGGTCCAGTCAGTTTAACAAACCTCAGAAACCTAAAGATCTACAGGAGTAGCCAAAACAGGCACGGACTCCTCAGTATGGTCCCTCACACACAACATATGATCAGTGTTAAGATCATTATTTAGTCTTCAAACAAAACAATCACAACTGCATTTCCTTGTATTTTCCATGCTGTCAACTTACATATTCTTCCAAATTTAATACACTGATATGCTGTCATGTCTAATGATGATGACATTGTAGGGTCACCATATTCTATTTTTGCTACTTTACATTTACTTATGATTAATTCAACAAATTTTATCTTTACCTTATTAAAAAACATAATTAAATGTGAGTTCTTTTTCAGATCTGCATTATGTAAAAATCACTTTAAGGATACAACTTGCATAATGGAATAATTTTGTATTCAATGTAACAATACAAAGCAGAAAATAAATAAATGTGAATGGCCCCGAGTAAATTATTGCCCGCAGGGCCCCACACATTTTATTACTCTCAACACGTACACTTAACCAGTAGTAGAAGCGGTAGTGGTGTACAAGTAGTGGAAAGCTGTATTTCTACTGTTTAATGGGTACAAAAGACACTCTGTAGTCCTCTCCAACAAAATGGCTTATCTGCACTCGTGTGTCAGAATCCTAAACGAATGAGAGTAAAGGTGAGAAAATAGAGGTGTATATCCATTTGGACTGTTCTGTGGTGTAAGTAAAAAAAAAGTGTCATCCAATGTCTGCAAATCTATTCCCTTTGGGGTCAGAGTCAATAAGCCATTACATGGATTAAAACAGTCTCCTCTGTCCTTCACCGTTCACTTCTGCACAGCGAATAGCTTCTGATTTTTATTCATTGGTTTCTATCAAGACGAAAGAGTTGGTAAAGAATGTGTCAAAGCAATTTACTCCCTAACACACACTCCCACGCCGAACACGACTCATGCTGTTCGTAGAGACGTCGCACTTCCTGACTCACGAAATAAATAAACAAATAAAGTGAAGGACCAAAAAAAAAAGAAAGGAAATCTTAAGCAGATGCATAGCAGCAGGAAAATCCTCCAAGATAAGCTGTTATGGTGTAAAAAAAAAACCAAAAAAAAAACGCTTTCTGGTTATGGCTGACAACACACTGCTGATATTAACTACGGCTTTCATCCATGACAGATCTAGAAAGGTATTTCTAGATGAGATGGTCTCATCTAGCCCAAGTGGCGAATCAGCCAGGCCAGGCTATTTACAGCCTTTAAACTGGTGCGGCACACAAGAGAGACGTATTTACCAGTTTTATTACGAGCTATTATCATATCAACTGAGACAATCCTCTAAACTTTCCATGTGCACTCTGACGCCTGTCAATGTTACGTATGAATGTTGAAACCTCACTTAAAGGATAAAGATAGTTTATTAAACATAGTCTTTTGTAATTATATTTGAATATTGTGGTCATGATCCATCATAATAACACGGTATGTTACAGTATTAGGTATTAAAATTATATTATCCAGGTTAGGGACCAACTTCCTGGTTGGAGTGGCTGCTGTTGTCCGCACACACACTGCTGTTCAGGTTCATATAAAGGAGGTTCTATCACTTGAACACACCGTAAACCTGTCTGATCCAGTGACTGCTCCTGTTTTTCTTGCGCCATTGCTTTTTCACATCTCGGCAAGTTCAGGTGTTGTCAAGACTGATGTGGCAAAAAGACAAAAGATAAAGCTTCTTTATGCTGGCTACAGGAGGAAAACATGTGCTAGATGTTAATGATTCAATCATTAACAATGTCTGATATTATATAAACAGACGAAGCCAAGAAACACGATCGGTTTTTGCTGTTTTGGAAGTAGTTTTGTTTATAAAGTGTGTTCAGAATGTTGCCTGGTTTGTAGATGTTGGTCACAGCAATAATCACGTAGTAAGAATTTTAGACCCAATATGTAATCACCAAAATGATTCAATCAGGGCTTTGTTAGTTCATTATCAACAGAGTGAGCTGAACTGTATCTCCGCCGGTCCAGACTACAATATCGAAAAACGAACTAAGCTGACCCAGCTTTTTCTTAAACATATCCACAATGACAGTAAATTCAATATCCTTATTTGCCTATGGACCCCCACACCAAAGTTGGAGTAGTGATTTATTTAGCTAATTAAACTCAGGCGTAATGAGGGGGAGATGGGGGGGAAGGACCCAGACTGGGACTTTGTCCAGTATGCAGGGGTTAATAATAATCCTCTCTGAGATAAGTGCTGTGTAACCGATGGGAGTTGTGAGTGAAGTGCCTGATTCGACAGACATCACTGGCACCTCTGAAGTGCACAAATGAGCGGAGGGCAAGCCCCTGGCTGATTCACTGCAACTCCCCAGTGCCACGCTCATTACTGGAACGGCTCCTCCTCACTACAGCGCATCCTTCCACCTATTTGGTCGCGTTCATTTGAACCCAATTAGCTACGATGATTCTTCTCTCTTTTTTCGCACACAATTATGAATAATGGAACATGAAAACGCAATTATTTTCTCCGAACACACGGCGAGCGCGGATTAATTGAATGAGGAGCGACAAGGCCTCCTGTGTGTTGTGTGCTGGTCTAACAAACATCGCTGGTCCTATTTTGCAGATTTGAACAGCAGTGTACAATAATGAAATAATCAGACTCTAATCAGACAAATTAAACAGGCTTTTTTTCTGCGTGTGCTGTAGCATTTGATTACAGATAGATGATTAAAATAATAGTGATATTAAAAAAAACTGCAAAATCAGCATCAGACATAATCATAGACCTGAGTTTAGGTCAAAGTTTAAATTATTCTTACATAATCAAAATTCAAAGCCAATTATATCATTTAATGCAATAGAGGGTAATTTAATTCATTAGCTGTCATTAGCGGGGAAATGTTTTTCTCAGCTGCAGCCAGCTGAATGGCAGATATCCGTTGGCTCTGTCATGCTTTAACAACATATTTCATTCCATACAAATGATGATGTATAGTTTGGATAGTGTGAAGTGTAATATATGGGTGTACAGCATTTGTTTTTGTGCACTGTATGTGTTTCTATTTGTGTTTTTATATTGACAGATTCATATAAATGTATATTTGCATGCAAATATGCACATATAATGTATATATATATATATGGGTGTGTGTGTGCGTGTGTGTGTTGTGTTCAAACTGTTATCACATCCAGCCTCTCTAATCATAGATTCAATTATATGTGACATGAGTGCAACATTGCTACCGTTTCCTATGACATGGCAACAAATGGGAAAATCATTTGAGTCTTATAACCTGTAATGTTTTGGGTTTTTTTTATTATACTTATTTTGAAATAGTTCCGGTGAGATAAAAATAGAATGCAGCTCTTTAGAAAAACAGGAGATCCATTGTTTTCATCTGTCACTGTGTGGCAGTGTAATGTGAGCATATGAGGTTGTGAGCTAATATCTCAGCAAACAGGTCAACTCTTGTCGTTGTGGAAATGTGTTGGTGTCTATCCAGAAAGCGTGTCTCATCACTGTTGCTCAGGATCTACGGTGTGAATCACGTCCCCAGCCAAATGAAGACGGGCCACGCCTCATCTTTTATGATTACACACTGTATAAAGCAGCAGCCAAATAGATTTGAGACAGACAAGTGGGCAGGAGCAGGATTAGTGCCAACTGTGCAGATGTGTCATCAATGCATAAGCCACCGTCTGACTTTCTGAGGCCCAGTGATGAACCGGCGGTGTGGGAAACAGCTGGTGTAATGTGTTTTGGTGTTACTTAGTGTTAGACAGCCACAGTAGTCTGCTAGTGATGACAGGTTATATGAGTGCTGATCATTCAAACACACCCTCTGAAATACCCCCCACCCCCACCCCCCTCCCTCTCCTGTAGACCTGCAGCAGCTCCGACAAACAAAGGAGGTGCTACGGGGGGAGCGGCAACTTATTCCCTTACTGCAGGACTTCCTGAATGCCTCGCAGCAACATGAGAGAGCACCGAGAGCACGGCTCGTACAATCTCCATATTCATATTCTCATAGTTAAAGGCAATGCCTTCGTAGGGGAATGAAGAAAAGTGAATGTCTGGATGGATTGTGCGATTATTGTGCTCTTATTACGTTGTATAAACACACGTGAAAGTAATCACACGTGAGTCTGATTGGGATTTCGTTCACGTGCACTTAGATGGAACAAATGCAATCACTGCCGAACCATTACGCTTATCTTTGCATGTCTCACATGTACCCATAATCAGTTGATAGTGGCTGTGGATGGTGATAATGCACAAACTCTAATAAAATATATACAAAATAATAAAAGAGCAATGTATAGTTTATATATAAATACATATAAACATACCAATCTGACTGCAAATGGTAAATACACTGTTTCCAGGAGTCTCTGGGAGTATGATGGGAGTCAGAGCCTTCAGTTACCACTCTGGGAAAGAGATCTTTGAAAAAATAAAAGACTGTGAATCAAGTCTCTGCTCCTGGGTCCTCCCTTTATATCGGCCTGACAAAACTCTAATAAAATATATACAAAATAATAAAAGAGCAATGCATAGTTTATATATAAATACATATAAACATACCAATCTGACTGCAAATGGTAAATACACTGTTTCCAGGAGTCTCTGGGAGTATGATGGGAGTCAGAGCCTTCAGTTACCAGGCTCCTCTCCAATGATACCAGCTACTAGTCCGGGTTTAGGAAGCAGACACCATCTATACATTGAAGGTAAGATAATATTTCAATCGTTGGTAAAGTTGATCAGCTTTCAGTCCAGCAGTCCAGCCAATGTGACAAAACCTGACCTGAACCTGCATTCCACGCACATCTTACGAGCATACATTCTTTTGGTTTTATTCTCTGGGGAGCATTAGTGGATTAATGTCACTACAACATACATTGAATTTGTATCCCGATATTTTATATTTACAGCAATCCGGGTTGTTACTCTTTAGGGTTTCTTGCTGTGGACCAAAGCGTAACACTATGGATACACCTATTTAACAACCAGCAGGCATCATCATCATCATGATCCTTTATTTTATCACTCTTCTCTAAGGGATACATCGCGTCTTTATCACCTGCAAACACCTCCGGGGCAGTGCCCTTTTAAAGATCAGTTTCACGACATTTCTCTTTTATTACCCTTCCCCGTCCACAGAGATGGAAGGAAAAATGAGGAATAGAGCATCAAAGGTCTAAAGCTAAATTCGAACCTCAGCCGTACCGGTTACCTGTCAGCTAACGGAGCCTTCAGGACGTCCCGCTGGAGCTCTTTATGAGCCCTTCTAAGTGTCCACTTTGTAGTTTAAATAGATTTGATATGTTTTTCTACAAAATGTGGTATTTTCCAGAAAAAAACATGACCTGAAATGAGAGATGGGAATCTACATTGTCTAGCTCTGTGCATGTGCTGCAATTCCTGTGATGACATAGTGCAGGTGGAAACAAAGTTGACAGTAATCTGATGGGATGTCTAAACTGCTTAGCACTGTGAGGCATTGGAACGATGAACGATTGCATGTGACAGATGTCAGCGTGCGATATGTGGAATTCTAAACAAATGATTATGAGCCGTGATGAAATACAGGTGGGGACAGGGAGGTAAGGAAAACTGGCCTGTGGGTGGGGCCCACAGGAAGAATTGATGCGTCTGCTCTCGCAGCTCACACGTTCACGGCTGAGCGCAGGTGACAGGTCGTGAAAGGAGAGAATGCTGTGAGAGATGTGTATCAGCGGCTGAAAGGCGAGAGACGATCACAACAATCAGCACGGGGAGGGGAAGAAAGAGCTACACAAAGTACAACAGGGAAATTCCTCTAAAGCATGCACTTATGAAACAGGATCAAATATAATAAAACAAACGGCTTCACATAGCTTTGATTCTTTTGCAACGCAAACTCTGTCTGTCTGTCTGTCTGTCTGTCTGTCTGTCTGTCTATCTGTCTGTCTGTCTATCTATCTATCTATCTATCTATCTATCTATCTATCTATCTATCTATCTATCTATCTATCTATCTATCTATCTGTCTATCTATCTAAAAATATTTGTAAATTAAAAATTAGACTATGCTTGGAACTAAATGTTACATGTATAACAATAGTTTGTTGATGGAGCCAGACTTGTACATATAGCCAGGGATTTATGAGGCCTAGTGGGACGCTTTGTTAGACCAGAGAAAAGCATAGTGAATTGATGCAACCCACATACATATATCATAACCACTGGTGGTGAGGCCAATCAGCAGCAGTGCGATCACGACTGCACAACCTGACATTAAATATAATAAAGGTCTAGTCATAGTCAACGTGGGAAGATGTTTATACCTTTAAATCCGATATGGAGGGAAAGTAGAAAAAAAAAGGCCATAAACCTAGAAAGACCATCAAGCCCTGACAAGAAACCAAATGGGAGTCAACACATTTAAAAAAAAACACTGGCGCCTCTCTATCACATTTCGTAGGGAAAGTTTCGGACTGCGAGACGCTGCAGCGGGAAGACTAATAGGGATTATCGCGGATATCACGCGGCGATGTGGCAGCTACACTGATGACTAGCCCGAGGGTGTGGAAAAACAATTATTGTGCAAAACCACCAAGGGGAAACGCATATTCTAAAGCGACGCATTCCCCTCCCCGCTCATCTTCATAAACCTGTGTGCAGGAAGATGCTTAGGAGCCAAAGTGCTATAATAGCTGTCACGGGACGTCACTCATGTATCAGTACTTTTGACACATCGAACATTATCCCTGCAGCCGGGAGAACAGAAAAGCATAGTGAATTGATGCAACCCACATACATATATCATAACCACTGGTGGTGAGGCCAATCAGCAGTAGTGCGATCATGACTGCACAACCTGACATTAAGTATAATAAAGGTCTAGTCATAGTCAACGTGGGAAGATGTTTATACCTTTAAATCCGATATGGAGGGAAAGTAGGAAAAAAAGGCCATAAACCTAGAAAGACCATCAAGCCCTGACAAGAAACCAAATGGGAGTCAACACATTTAAAAAAAAACACTGGCGCCTCTCTATCACATTTCGTAGGGAAAGTTTCGGACTGCGAGACGCTGCAGCGGGAAGACTAATAGGGATTATCGCGGATATCACGCGGCGATGTGGCAGCTACACTGATGACTAGCCCGAGGGTGTGGAAAAACAATTATTGTGCAAAACCACCAAGGGGAAACGCATATTCTAAAGCGACGCATTCCCCTCCCCGCTCATCTTCATAAACCTGTGTGCAGGAAGATGCTTAGGAGCCAAAGTGCTATAATAGCTGTCACGGGACGTCACTCATGTATCAGTACTTTTGACACATCGAACATTATCCCTGCAGCCGGGAGAACGTGGAGCAGCCACTGTAAAGTTTATGAGCTGTTCAAGTGACATTATGATTTCAGATGCCTTATCTGTCATGTCAAAGGAACGGGATTTCAATTTAACGGGAAATATAACTTTACGGCAGCTCACGCCCGTGGAGTGCGTTTTGCACACTTACTTTGTTATATGGCGGCGATTATTAAACTAAGCTTATTGGAAACGAGGAGCGTGCGGCTGCTCCGGTTCTCTCCAATCCGGGAATGCTGGGAAATTAAGCGTCTGCGACCCTTCTCAAGCTCTTTGTCCGTCCGAGTGACAGTTTTCGATTTCACATGTTGAATCGGACATGTAAGAAGATGCGAGGCGCCTCCGCTTTGAGATTTAATTATCTGATAAGATTGTGTGAAGCGTACGTTGTGTAGTTATTGTACATTCCTGCCTTGTAAATCCCGACCCGGGTCAAGCCTTCTTTTCCTTCCCTGAGCATCTTATGGATCATAACCTGATCATTATCTCCATGTCGTGCTGTGTCTTCTGTCTTTGTCCTAATATTTATCCCCTTAGTCACAAATCATACTGTCACTTTTTTTTTTATTGCTGCTATATTTTGATTCCACTCTATCTGCTGCCCTCAGGTCTTTTCTCTGGAACCAGAGGAAACTGAATCCTCTGTTTTGCCGACTGAGGTTATTGTCGTGTCATGTAGACAGAACAAGCTCAGAGCTACAGCACTGCTGTTTGCTGGTTTGCAGTTGCTGGTAGGTTTTCAAAGGGGTTTGTTATAAACCAACCGTCGTCGCCAGTTATGCCATTATACCCTTTTTGCACCAACACTAGCATGTTTTTCATATTGTGAATGAACTAATAGAAAAAAGATGACTGACTTCTGACCTTTTTTCACTTTTGCATTTTTGTATTTTTCCCCCTGGTGCATGTTAATTTACCAACCTACATGTCAGTCTTTTAATGCTTCTAATATTCTGCTTGAAGAGAGGTTGAATGACCTGTGTCATAGAACTGCACCAGGTAAAAGGTGAAGGTGAAAAGCCTCATAACTACTGGCTAACTGGTCGTTATGAGGATTTTCACCCTTTACCTGGTGGTCCCTTCTTGGAGCCAATAACCACAGGGGACCTCTGACTCACTGACACAGGTATGAGTGACCATTATAGCCATTCACACTGACAAACATCAGACATGAGTATGTGTCAGCATTTGTGTGTGTGTGTGTGTGTGTTTGTGTGTGTGTATGTGTGTTGTGAACAGTCATCCTCTAAACCACTCTAAACCATTGAATCATAGTTAAGCTGCCTCTACTATAGGCAGTTACAGTTCAAATAGAATCTATATTAGGATTCTATTTGAACATGTTATATTGCACTGAGGAGTTTTGCCTGTGCTGTTATTACATTAGTTTAATTTGTTTCTCCTGTGTTAAATAGTTACACATCCATACTGTAGACAGATGTGTCAAACTGTTCTTATGCTAATCACCAGCCCATGAACATGTTCCCACTTCCTGTTGGAAATGATTATCGCTCTAGTGGCATAATTAACGTGTGAGCACTGAAGGTTATGGGCGTCAAGCTGTTTTACACTGAATATGTTTGGTGACAGTGAGCTGGGATGGATCCAGAGGTGTAAATCCATATGGATTTACTATAGGGAAGTAAGAATATCTTTGCCTTTGGTCCTGGAGGGGGCGGGGCAGGTGACTCAGCTACAGGCTACCAGTCTTTTTTGGCTTCGTAGACGTCTTATATTATTTCCCACCAAAAGTATTAAGGCTGCCATGGTTTTATTGTTCAACTTCACAACTCCGGCATTCAAATTCAAATCAAATCATAAAGCCTCTCGCGTCTCCTTGTTTTTTTATCTTCCTTGTAGCTTTTGTAGGATTTCAAAATGAATGTCGAACTTTATCTAATGTATTCATCTTTTCCATATTCCACCTTATTTTACTGACTGTATTAAATCTCCTCCCTCCTCCCCTGTTCACACTTACCAGTACATCACTTCACCGTCTCTTTGTGCTTCATGTCTCTTTTTTTTCATTATTTTTTTTCATTTTCACGTCTTGACTTGACTCTTTTACCCAGAAAGTGGTTTATTCTTTCGCTCTCTGCTCTGCTGCTACAAGTTGTATGCAAATAAAGTAAACAACGCCTTGAACATGACGTAGTGTGCCTCGATAATCATCAAATGATTCGGTGTAAATGAAATGGAAAAGTTGCACTTGGGTACAGTAGAAAGCAATGTAGCATTAAAATATATATGTGTGTGTGTGTGTGTGTGTGTGTGTGTGTGTACAGTAGAAAATATATCAATCTGATTGTTTCCTAGAGTCTCTGAGTACGATGGGAGTCAGAGCCTTCAGTTACCAGGCTCCTCTCCAATCGAACCAGCTACTAGTTTGGGTTTAGGAGGCAGACACCATCTATACATTTAAAGATAATATTTCGATCTTTGATAAAGATTAGAAACAACCTGCAGATTTTGGTAAAATCTTTGTAAAGTCTACAAGCTGCTGTCTCTGAGGGTTTTGTTATATCAACCAAGGACATAGGTTAGATTTCTATTCCACTGTCTTTATGAAGGTTCTGTAATTTATATTTTTAAAAAATGGAATTTAGCATCGCACAGACAAACATCAGCTGAAACAGACTCTTCTTTGTGTCGTTCAGATCCCCCCCCCCCTCCACCCGTCCCCCCCGGACCCCTGCCCCCACCCCCTTTATCTACATTACAAAACAAGAAAATGCTGTGTGTGGTTCTGTCAGCAGCACCAAAGCCAAAGTCACACAAGTTAACATATTTCCACACGCTAATTCAATCACTCTGGGAAGTGGGCACGCAGCAGTGACCCCTCTCTCTGAGTCAAAGTATGCCATCAGCATATTAATAATGCCAATGTAAACATACTCGAGGGCACGAAGCTACAACTGGATCCTCTGCATCTTAATGAAAACGATGCACTGTTAGCGCGCTCTGTTTGTTTTCAGCGGAGCGTTCGTCAAATCCCAAAGGTCAGTGTTGTCAATCTAAGCTATAATTGTGGAAGAGGGTTGAGGGAACATCATCCATATCTGTCAAAGACAGACTTCATGCAGCACAGTCACTGCATCGTCACTGTTTTCTTCCTCTGTGTGGAAACCATGTAAACAACGATACAAGTAAACAATGATGCAAGAACAAGCATTTACATTTAAATAATGTAAACATTGTCAGGTATAAATCATAAAAAAAACATCACTCTTAAGGATTTATTTGCCTGTGTTGCATAGTGTTTTAAATGTATCTATTTCGTAGCTGACTCAGCATCGAGCTTTTAAATACTGGAGGTGAAACTACTGTATATGAAAAGTTTGGATAATAAACAAGACAACATCGACCCCAAGGAACAAAAGTTCGCCTGTCAAAACTCCAGGGCTGGCAGGTCAAAGGTCACAAGAGCATATGAACTGCGTTCATTGTCAGCTGATCCTGTATACTGAATAAAGTATATGAAATCTTACGAGAATATGAGATGTGGAAACATTTTGGTGCTGCAGATTAAAAAAAACAACACTTTCTTTTTTATTGTTTTGGCCCAGTATCAAAGCCATTGTTTCATTGCATTACGTTGCTCATTGTATGGGAAAAAGCTCATTTTACTGGAGACTGCATGTTGTTTATGTTGTGTGATGCATGCCCCAATCACTGGTTTGGTACGTGGGTGTTCTATGAAAGCACCTGGTTTTGAACCCCCCCTCGACCAATCAGATTATGATCCCAATTAAAAAGGAGCAGAGGGGCCCAGGATAGATGTGGACCGACCCCTATAAATCTTACCCAGCTCCTTAACTTTAGGGCATTAAAAAGGACTGACTTTTGAGTCAGGAGTGTACGTGGGCTACTTTAATGAAAAGTTTGGAGTTAGCCAGTGGCGTCTCATTAATATATACACACAGGCTGGAGCCAGTGTTTAAAGGATGGCTACCTGCTGCTGCTGCTGCTGCTGCCACACTCTGTATCTGTCCCTGCTGATGTAGTGCAGTTGAAATGAGTGGTGATGAGAGAGGAGTTTAAGAGACGGGAGCAGCGACTGATGGCATGGTGATGCCTATGTGAGTCTAAAACCTCATTCTGATTTAGCTTGTATGCGGTAATGTAGCAGTAATAGATGCCAGTAATTAGTGGAACTTCTGTATGTGTGTGTGTGTGTGTGTGTGTGTGTGTGTGTGTGTGTGTGTGTATATATATATATATATATATACAGTATATATGTGTGTGTGTAATGCTACACCTCTCCGACACGGAAGAGAAAGTATAGATATAGGTACAGGTATAGATTTGACAGTAAAGTCTTGCTCAGCAGAATGTCCAGATGATGTGCAGAGCAAAAGTTTTGGGAGTTCAAGGTTAATAGTGGAACTTATCTGCAGCGCTCAGCAATATATTTCACTGTTTGAGTCACAGTAACACAGGGCATGAACCTGTCTCTCTGCACGGGCCTGGTATTGGCAGGGACATAAAGGGACGTATATTACCAAACCGAGAGAAACACAAAAACTGGACCCTAGCTTCAACCACAACATCACGTGAAGTGGATCATTGTCAGTATTGAAACATATGCAATCAGGAGAGACACTGGAATGCAACACCTTCCTGCTGTGCTGTGCATCAGTCAGATCCAAAGGGGCCACCGTCTTCTCTTTCATGCAACAAACACCCAACCGACTCCTCCACCCCGAACACCGAGCTCCGACCGAGCAAGTTAATTTCGGGGACGTGTACGTAACACAACACTGTTGCTACATTTGGATTCGGGTGATATACAGTATACTTAACAGTGTGATGTGTTCAGTGCCTGAGCAGGGTAATAGGAGCCCAGTGAGCCTTGTTAATCCTATTTCACATCATAAAAAGAGATTTATTGCTGAAGGAGCAGCTGGACAATCATTAAACGGTATTTTCAGTTGTGCCTCGACATCTCCAGTGCTAAGGAAGTGCGAGCGAAATAAATAAGACATCTTGAGCGACGGAAATTCCCCAGTAAATTGTGGATTCTAATCAATCATCTATTTTTTCCCATTTTTTAATTAGAAATAGATTTATTTAATTGTCTATTTCAAAATAACCTTTCCAAAAGCTCTCTTTATTTTCACTGGGGCATTTTTGTCTAATGAACAAAAAGACAATTTTAGACAACTATAGGCGAGCAGGAATTCAAACTCTCGACTTTAGCTCCAGGTCTTTAATGACATCACTGGGTGAGACTGGGCATTGGACATATCGTTATGGGAAATGATAGTGGTACCTCGGTGTAGTGGAGGTATTTCCATGGTCAAATGACGCAGTTCCTGGCGCCTGCCACTGCTCCTGTTTCATGATGGTGGGAGCTGTTTTGAGACTTCTGCACTGTGGGATGCCATTTTTAATCACGCTCACATAAACAAACAACACAATGACTGTGGAGGAGCCGGCCCCATGCATGTCGCCGTGCCGGAATGAGGCTGAGTGAAACCAACCACATATTTGCCTCAAGAGAGGACGTCTGGTTGTCTTCATTTGTCAACACTGATTTTGGACAAATCCACAGTCGTCATGCAAAGAGAAGTGACAAGCGGAACGAGGCCGAGGCCGAGGCCGAGTCGGACGTCGCCACTGATGTTTAACTGGCTCAGAGTGGTTTTTGTGTATCAGTCATTGCATTAGTTCAAAGAGGATGAACTTTGTTGTTGCATAAGAATTAAAAAAACATTGTCTTCACACTAATAAACTGTCTTTTACAATGTGAGCACAAGAATGGCTTGTGTTTCATGAGAACTAACAATGTTAGTACAGTGATTTGAGGCTCCTGTTTGTGTATCGTTTTCCATTCCGGCTGCTCTTCTCTCAATAATATGAGCAAAACAATCTGCTAAAAAAGTAAAAAAAAAAAAAAAATGTTATAATATCTTGCTAACTCCAATTACACATCATGTGACCCATTAACTAAGACGCTAGACACTAAACTTCCTGTGCACCTCAATAAACTAGAAAGGAGACCAACATGCCAGACAGGAACCTGCTCGATAAATCCAACTCTCTCTGAATCTCCTAATTGGATCACAAAGAAATGTGGATTTCTGCTGTGCTTCCTTTTCCTCCTGACGAACTAATTTTCATAATTGTGACCCAAGGCGCGCCACTTTAAACACAGGGGAAATTTGGTGCGGAATGATTACTCCTTCTCCGGCGCTTTGCATTTGAAAAACTTCGCCGCAGTCGCCGTCCGACTCTGGCTCCGGCAGGAATGTGATTATATCAACAAAACGGTGTCAGGTGCAAATGGCTTTGAGCTGCCCCACAACAATACCAGTTGAATTTTCAACACTTGAGATTTCCTCTGGGACAGCCATTCCATATTACTGATCTATAAAAAGAAGCAAATTGCCTGCTTGCACAACCAAACCGCCATCTGACAGGGCCTCTGCACTGCTTCTCATGGTCGCTATTAAAGCTCTGGGTGGTGTTTTCCTCCAGGGCCTGACAGGCAGACTTCAGACTGCCCCCACCCTTACTGCTGGATGCCAAAATCAGCCTCACACACACACACACACACACACACATACATGCCCGAGGACGGCTCGGCCGCTACCTGCTGACACAGCCTGAGAGCTTCATGGGAACAAGATACAACTGTGCACATGAGCATTTCCAACGTCTTGACACATTTCAGCCGAGTCGGTGAGACTCTGTCGGAGACATGTAATCCGAACATGGAGGGAAGGAAAAAGCGGAGCGCGCTGATGAGAGCACGGGATGAATGTTTAGCGGATTTCTCTGGGAAAGGACTACAAATCATTAAAGATGTATGTGCATGCGCTCCCTGCTCCCCAGCTAATGAAATCCTTTTGAGAATGAAAAGGCCTTTAGTCGTCGTGCAGCACTAAAACGCCCCACTGACACCAGGCATGATGGAATTTTTATTTTTATGTATGTATTTGTGTTTTTTTTCTGGTGAGTTGGCAAAACGCTGCACACACTCAGTAAAGGGGAATCTTTAGTATTGTGTAAAGGATCAGTTGCTTGTGACCACTAATATACCACTGCAAAAAAAAAAAAAATTAAAAAAAAATTGTTGTTACACTATGGCAACTATGGCAACAGTGGGACACTCAAACTGGAGACACTCTGATATCTTGTTTATTTTTTGTACTGTCACCTCTGATGTATATTTGGCATCAGTTCATCTTCATGTACTTTCACATACAGTTTCTCATAGGAGCCCGTGTTGATGGATGTTCCCATGTTTTGCAGAAACAGACTGTTCTTAAGAGTCATTTTCATCCTGCCTCACGAGTCACAGCTACTCACAACAGAGCAGTGGCCAAACCTTTCAGTGAGAAGTGAGAGTGGGGAAGGAGCAGAAAGACTCTGTGTATCTGTGTGCATAGTGTGTTTGCAAGCTGTGCCATTTGTTAAAGAGGCTGGTCACTAAGTACTTTTAAGTACCAGAACTCAATTACTGTGCAAGATCCTCCTATTTTTCTAACTTAGAATACATAAAGTGTAACAGTGTGTAAACAAGTACATCGGGTTAGCAGTGTTGCCAAAACCTTTTGCACACAACTCTGTGTAGAATGAAAAAAATTGAAACAAACAGTCAAACAATCTGAAAACTGTGCCTGTTGAAATGGAGTCAAAAAGAAAAAGTGTATTCATTAAAAACCTGCTGAGTGAAAACATGAAGAATAAAGCAGCGCGGTGTTTGTACAGTTGAGTCAAACACTCGCACAGCCTCCTCTGAGTGCGGGTGTAGCTGGTGGTGTCATGCAGACGCGTTGTGATAAAGGTAACATTAATCCAGATTAATGCAGCAATAATTAGTTGTATGCGTCCATGTAGGAGTCGACTCTGTATCAAGGGCAAAAGGGATTAGTTGTAATTTGCATGGTAAACAGGCCAAACAAACGGAAACACAAAAAGAGACAAATGCAGAGTTAAACAAACCTTGAAGTGAGTCCTTGTCTGCTTCTGCCCAGTTTCATGTACACACTTTATTAATCAATATTTGTTGGCCATAATTACAGCTGCTTTCCTTGTTTCGGCGGTAATGGAGATTAATTAATGACCTGCAACAGAATGCTTTATGTATAAAGGGCTAATGGGCTTTACGCTGTAGTTTTTAAGTGATATGCCAAGTCATCTGAGGAAGCAGGGAATTAGCTTCAGACTCTTTAAATTGTGTTTTTTTGGTATTGTCTATTTGTGTTTGGTTTTTTAAGACCCTCAGCGGCCCCATCTTTATGGTCCGAGTGTCAGTGATGAATCAGGTCCTGTCATGTCAGTGGCCTATCACTGTGTCACATATCACAACCGACACAACAGCTGCTGAATGAAAAGTGAAATTCACAAAATTGTCTTTATGTATTTAGTCATTTATTTATCATGTATTATTAACCTTCTCTATTTGGAGATTTTTGTTCCCAGCTGACCACTGCAGATTAACTTTAAGTTTCCAGACCTGACCAGTGAGAAACTCTCTTACTCTTTTACACACACACACACACACACATACACACACACACACAAAGACAGACACACAGTCCATTACGATCCAAACTACAAGAGTCCTTCGACTGACAGAGACCTTCCTTGACCTGATGTGTGGAACGTGAGAGTCAGGATCCACACACACACACGCACACACACACACACGATGTTGCAGATGGAGGAAAAGCCCAAATGATGCAGCAGTGAAAATGTGTATTCTATAACTCTGCCCCATTTCAGAGTCAAATATTGTACTTTTTATTCTCATTTTCAAATGAACGACATTGTTACGTTGCAACGTTTCCTTAAATTGAAAATCCTGTCTTCCCCTCTCCACCTCTCCCCCTCTCCCCCATTACTTGCACATGTAACCGCTGGTATGAGCTCTTGTGAGAAGTGTCTGACTGAGGATCAGTCAGCAGCGTAAGCTGCTGGAATCAGGTCCAGCGAGTTCAGGGGTCACGCCGAACTGGAGACGAGTTCAAGACGAGGAGACGTCATTGAAAAATCCAATACCTGACAAGGATATTCTGATGATAAGAAGAATTCCTAACATTTTTTTTCTGACGTTAGATTCCAGAAACATCAAAAGATCTCCCCATCAAGCACTGACTCAGTGTGAGCAGTGCCTCTTGAATCTGTCATTCAAACAGTGCTGCATATGCAGAGGGAGTGTCATTAAAAGTGATCATACAAATCTGAATCAAATCAAGGGTCAACTGGCACAATGGACAGATGGACATTTAACAACAGTCCATAGTATATATTAGTGTTTGTCACGTTCTGTGTGTGTGTGTGTGTGTGTGTGTGTGTGTGTGTGTGTGTGTTGGAGCATCTCTTGGCCTTTTCCTGGTGAAAACCAAAAAAAAAAAAAAAAAAAGCTGGGATCCAAGTTGTGACAACATTTCCTCCCCCTCCCAACTCGTCCCACCCCCTCCCTCCATCCCCGCCGCCTAGTGGCCCTCTACTTTCGTGACGTCTCCATCCCCAGGCTCCGATTGGACCATCGCTCCGCCCGTGCCCGTGACTGACATCACCGGAGCCACAGTCTCCTCCCAGCGGCGGCAGACGCTATTTGAGTGGGGCACCAGCGGACAGTTACGCACAGAGCCGGGCTTGGTGTCGTCAATGGGAAGGAGCGCGCGAGCTGGTGGCAAAGCGAGTTACGGTCTCGATTGAAATCCGCGGCGGCTGCACCATGCTCTCCACGTCCATCCCGTGCGTGTGGATTACACTATGCCTTCCTTTATACTGCTATGTGGACAGCGGGCACGCGCAGAACGCGAAGGAAGGTAAGTTCTTAAAGTTTCCCGACTCCTCTTCCCCTCGTCCCGTCGCCTTTGGGAGACAGCCGTCACAAATGTCCCAAATCCCAAATGTGATCCCATGTGGGTTCGTCTGTAAATGTCAAACATGGCATCAGCCTTCACGCGCACACGGATGAAGCCAGTGTGCGTGCGGGAGGAAGACAGCGCTGTCTCGTCTGGTCGCCAGCGACCTCGCCGTGTTTTTACGCACCGCATTTAGAAAGCTGCTTTTATTCTCATCATCATTATCAATAATATTCATATGATGATGATTATTATTTTACTGAGTAAGTGCAGACTCTGTCACACATTAACACCATCTCTCTCACGCGGGCGTAGTGATCCGCGCCAGGTGGCTGGAGGTGAGTGAGCGTGCGTCCGCGGGCGCAGTGGCAGTCAGGGGGGTGACCTCCTCTCCAAAAGTGTCCCGGGCTCCAGCGGTCCCGGCCGGTCCTGTTTACAGGAAGCCGAACGCGGCACAACTGATGCGGAGGCGTCCGCTCAAGTTCACAGCCCCCCAGACAATACGAAGACACCACGAAGCCGGAAACTCCTGTGGAACTGACCACAGGTCTAAATAATAATAACAAAAAAATAAATAAAAAAAAATAAGGAGATTTAATGTTGTGCGTAAAGAGCTATAATAATAAGAACAGGTCAGGTCAGGCTCGTGTTTACAGTGCGGCGGACTGGTATAAGATGGGAAGTGGCGTTATTGAGACGCGGTGTGGATGGAATGGGGGATGAGAAGTGAAGGGGCTTCCGCGGACCTGCGGATCAGCCACCTGGATGTGAGACGGCAGGTCTGCGGCGGTGCGTCCCGGCTGCTGCGCCTCCGCCTCCGCCTCCGCCTTCGCCTCGCTCCTCTCCCACGCTGTGCGCTGCAGCTCACATACAATTACAACAACTTTTATTCCTGCACTCTCTCACACGCATCCACACGCATACACACTCATATACACAGCACAGCGCAGACCGCTGTCTCTTTTCTCCCCCTTCATCCCCCTTTGTTCAGTCAAACCGCACAACGCGCCGCCTGTTCCCATCATCTCACTGGAGCTTTATGGCCGCCTGCTGCTTAAAATATCCCCGTCCGCCTCCCGCAGCCCGAAGCAGCTGTTTTAAACGACGTTCACTCATTCAACTTCCACTTCCTTCCTGAAAGAAGTTTTTATTTATTTTTTTTATTTTTTTGCCTTGCGTCAAATCAACCTTCAGTAAGTGGAGTAAGTGCGTGAGCTGCGTGCGTAATGATCCCACGCGCCTGGCTCCGGACTCAATCTTCTGTGTGCGCACTGTCGGCGTCTTCATTTCCAAAAGTTCCCCGCAGTGCAGCAGTGTGTACATATGTTTGTATGTTTTGCTTTTGCTTTGCCTGATGCTGCTGCTGCTGCTGCTGCTGGGAGAAATTAGGTCAGGCATATATAGTAAATGAGCCTGAGATGTGTGAGATGTGTGGCCTGTCACTAACAGCCAGGCCCGGTGCCCCGGTGAGATTTAACCACCTGCCTCTCGGTTTCCTGTCACTAGTGATTCTGCTGGACTCCACGGCACAGCAGACAGAACTGGAGTGGATCTCCTATCCTCCCAACGGGGTAAGTCTGCACCACCTCCGCATAGCAGCCACACAGATGTACTCCTTATCCCTATTTATTTAGATTCCCAGCTTTCTCACATGTCCCACATCATCTGTGACAGGAAGAATAATATTTAAAGGAGCTTTGAAATATACATACCCATACACACACACACACAGATATATATATATATATATATATATATATATATATATATATAGACACACACACACACACACACACACACACACAGATATAAATAAATAAATATATATATATATAGACACACACACACACACACACACACACATATACATACACACACATATACACACACATTTACACAACTCTCTTCTTCTTCTGTGAGAAAACTTTTTGAAATAAATAATGGGAAGAGAAGAAGATAAACAGCACAATCACTCATTGACACTCTGACCATAAGTATTTGTGCGATTAAAATGAAGCCACTAATCTCCCTTCATTCGCATGCACTTTATATATATACACACACACACACACACACATATATATATATAGTACTGTCTGATAGGACTGTATTGTATATACCTTTGTTGTTACTGTGTAATAAGTTCCTGTTTGGCGTCGGTCGCCAGGCAACCATCAGTGAATTGCAAATCTTTAACACTTGAATTCATTGTGTTGAGGATCACCAATGACTGTATTCATGATAATGTATGTTTTCCTCATTCAGTGGGAGGAAATCAGCGGCTTGGATGAGAACTACACTCCCATTCGCACGTACCAGGTTTGCCAAAGCATGGAGCCCAATCAGAATAACTGGCTTCGGACTAACTGGATAGAGAAGGGCAATGCCCAGAGAATTTTTGTGGAATTGAAGTTCACCCTGAGGGATTGTAACAGTCTGCCCGGTGTGGTGGGCACTTGCAAGGAGACATTCAACTTGTATTACCAGGAAACAGATTCGGAGGTGGGCAGGAGCTTACGAGAGAACCAGTACGTGAAAATTGACACAATCGCTGCAGACGAGAGCTTCACTCAGGGCGACCTCGGTGAAAGGAAGATGAAGCTGAACACCGAGGTGCGCATAATCGGACCCCTATCCAGGCGGGGCTTCTACCTGGCCTTCCAGGATGTAGGGGCGTGTATTGCCCTGGTGTCTGTCAAAGTTTATTACAAGAAGTGTTGGTCTATCATCGAGAACCTGGCCACCTTCCCAGACACCGTGACGGGGTCAGAGTTTTCCTCGCTGGTGGAGGTCGAGGGTATGTGCGTGAGCGACGCCGAGGAGGAGGCCGACAACTCACCCAAGATGCACTGCAGTGCCGAGGGGGAATGGCTGGTACCCATTGGGAAATGTATATGCAAAGCCGGATTCCATCAAAAGGGAGATGCGTGCGAACGTAAGTAAAGTAACCCTAATTTTTTTTTTTTAATGTTTACTCATTAGCATTCCAAGATAATGCATGAATGAATGAATGAACTTCTGGCAGCCTGTCAGCGGGGATTCCAGAATTTCACACAACAATAGCCGTGTGAAAAAAAGGGGGGGGGGGGGTTACTGTGATTTAATAATGCAAAGGACGAAAAAAATATATATGTGTTTAGGTAAAGCAGAGTGAATAGTTGTGACACCAGTGAAGATTTATGGAAGTATTAAGGACAAAGATCCTGTGTATTATAATTAAAATCCATGTTAATTGATTACGAGGCTCTTAATTTATAGCCACGATTCTGTTGACGCTGGGATTAAATAACAACTGGAGTTTAGCTCCTGGGCTTAAACGCTCCTCTCTTTCCTGCTGGCAGGGGGCCAGTAAGACAATCACCCGCAGAATACACAGGTCTTGAGGAAGTCCGGTCAGTCTTCCAGTATCTCGCTGCCCCAGTCGCACGGCCGCGGCAGAAAGGGAAACAAATAGCCGCGGTAGTTTGGCATTTAAGCCTGGGGATATTTATGAAGGAGCCGAACAGGAAGGTCAAACGCGGCCTCGCCGCGGCTCGTTTATGCGCCGCAGTGTTGCCGGGTTGTGCACACTGCCACCGACAATAAAATGCTTTCTGTCACTCCAAACGCCGCGAGGATTATTCTCCGTGGCCACCTGATTTTGAACGATAAAACGCGGTATGGATTAAAAGGAGGTGACTCAGGTCACAGAACTTAAGTGGCCTGCCTTGTCAGCGAGGCAAAGCTGTCGCCTTTTTTCTTTTTCTTTTTTTTCCCCCCTCCTCCTCCTCCAACCTCATTCTAAGCAGCTTATGAGGAGCGGCAGCCAGTAATAATTGAACGGAATGCATCTAAGAACAAATTAGTGTCCCTGGCAGACAAGCTTTTATGCCACGCTGTCCTCCATTAGGGACCCCTCAGAGGGAGGTGTGTTAATGAAATATATTAGGCCATGTAATTTAGAGCAACGCAGCCCACCTACCTCGGGTTGTGCTGCACCTCCGGCGTTAGCGGACTATCGCTGATTCAACCCCACGGAGCTCCTTTTTTATTGTTCTTGTTGTTTTAATATGCATAGATGTAAGATCCAGTTGTGGCCTTAGGTGGAAAGAAAGACGGTGATTTATTTCCACAGGGAACGAGATGCAGCACAACAGCAAAGAGCTCTGGCTTGTCAGTGTAATTTTAGCCACCATCTCTTATTATGTCTTGATGCAAAAACGTCTGAACACAAGACCATTGCATGTCTCTATTAATTAACGCCTTAATGCGCTGGTTAAAGCAAATGCCCGCAGATATAATGAACCTACCTTTCAGCTGTTTAAAGCCCCAGGAACAAGGTTCCTTAATGCGTGCGCGGATCAGGTTCCAGTCCTGATGCTGCACCTTTATGAGCTTTATCTCCACCGAGGCATGAGATGCCTTTGTATTAAGGGGTAGTTAATCTAAATAAAATGAGAATCACGGTGCACCATCAGCACTTCTTCCAGCAGCTCCACTGACATTAAATAGTCCATTCAGTCGTTTCCCCCAGAACAATCTTAAAGCTATTGAGACTATATCTACCAGATCAACAGCTGAGCAATAAGTCCAAGTGGCTATGAACATTAAAAATCTGAGATCCGGGCTCGTGGACAATGTGCTGTAAAAGTAAATTATCTTTCATCGGAGGGAATTTGTCAAATGATACATTATGCTATATGACTCTGCATCCCATAATAAAGGGCTGAGCACGTTGTCGGTGGTGTTTATACTTATTCTGCATCGCAGAGAGAAGACGATTAAGGAGGAAAAGTTCTGTGGTGTTGCTATGTTTGCAATGGAAATCTAACAAATGTAGCTGCTGGAGGAAACCACCTGGCTCATGGCTGCAGAACGTGGACATGCTTGTTGAATAGTCGATCTCAGGAAGTTGTCCCTAATCCTCTGGTTCTGACACTGGAAATAGGGTTTTAGATCTTGTTAGAGGATCCAGTGGGCTCTTTGTCTGGGGCTTTGTCTGGGGAATTAGTGCTACATCTACTGAAATGTCTTGAAAACACGTTCTGTTGGTACGTTCTTCTTTCAGAGGCTTCGTGAAGATACTTCAAAATTTCCAGAGTTCTTGGCCTCTTAAAATGTTGAAAAGATCAGTAATCAGATAAGCACTTTAGTGGCAGTCCTATGTCTGGTCTATTCCCCTAGCTGCAGTTTGCTATGGTAATAGTAAGGTAAGAGTCATACTCTGGTTGCAGGTGGAGTAAGCATGTAGAGCCGTCTGTCATGACATTTGAGGAGCTCCCTCTGAGGCCTCCTCCAAAATGTGTTGTGATCCGCTCATTCATCACCGTCAGCGAAGAGGGACCCCTTGTCTTTCCCCCC
>JAFBJQ010000018.1:215854-256172 GCA_016785345.1 Trinectes maculatus
CCCCCCCCCCCCCCCCCCCCCCCCCCCCGCCTCTCTTTAACTCTTTGTGTGGTAATCTGTGGCAGTAAATGTCACTCATCCTCTCCGCCTGCTGTGTTCGGCGGCCTCGGTGCGGCGGGCGCTGAAAAAGGCCAGCTGAAGTGTCGCCGCAGCCTGCGCAAGCTTCATTTCGCGATCAAGTGCGTGTTGTGAAAATAGCTCCCATTCATTCCGTGGTCCTGTTTAACGCTGGCTACTGGTTGCAGTGGAGCCACAGAGTCGTTAAGGCAGAGAGAGGGCCCTTGTGGGAGGACACTGGTCTCTCTGTGCTCCTCAATCCCGGGAATGTATGTTGTCCGATTTTTGACACATCAGATCATTGTGGCGCTAAACAACCAGTGTCTGTGACATGATTAACTGTTGACCCTTTCACGAAATAAAAAAAGAAAAGAAGGGAGAGGCCTCTGTCTGGGGTGGAAAACTGATAAAACACTATCAGTGCATGCTAACAAGAGAATTAATGAGAGGATACAGCATCCTGTAGATGTTGGCACCATCCATCTTGGCTGTCAGGTAGCTGGACAGAAGTTAGTTGGAGGCTGATTGATGATT
This sequence comes from Trinectes maculatus, assembly GCA_016785345.1. NCBI lineage: Eukaryota > Metazoa > Chordata > Actinopteri > Pleuronectiformes > Achiridae > Trinectes > Trinectes maculatus. The sequence goes on from JAFBJQ010000018.1 coordinate 216,446, forward strand.
GAGGCCCCCGGGGGGAAAGGGGGCTGGACAGTCAGAGTCTGACCGCGACAGCTAGTGTGTATGGAAACCACCAGGCGACTACCATACCCATCAACCGGGCCCGGAGAGAGGAAGTTGCGTTTAGCATTTCAAATGAAGCCGGGGAAGAGAGGAGTCGGGAGGGTCCTCATGCCGCTCCCGTGATTGATAAGGTGTGAGTTTAATGCACCAAATGCCAGTCTTTTACAACTCGTTCCGGGCTTAATTATGCAAACGACAGGTGTGCACAGAATCCACAGGAGACCCAAATGGACTTAAATCACTCAAGACTGATAGAAATAGTTGAAGGATGCGAGCTCTTCTCGTCACTGCCTTCTCTGACTAGTTGTATTCTACCACAGCCCTGGGCTTCGCCTTGTTATTGTCTTGTCCTAGCAGGTATTTGGGCACAAAGGTGTGCTACTCTCTGCTCAGGGTGTTAGGACCCGTGCAGCTGACAGGGACCGAAATTGATCACTTGAGACATGAGATTTGGAGGAAGTGTTAAACTCAGTATGATATGGATTGATGGATGATGAACACATTTCATATTTGATAACACCTCAGGCGTCTCCAGAGTCCAAGATGTCACCCTCAGATATCTTGTTTTGCACAAGACCCAAAGATATTAAATGTTTCAAAAACAACAGGACATGTAAGTAAGTGATGAGTAAAAAACTTGCAGAATCATTTGCGTAACTCAAGATGAGCTCATGCTGGAATATACTCAACTCATAACTGCAGTTAAGAGTTGGAATATTTCTTTGCACAACTCTGCTTTAATGTTTAGAATATTCAGTTTAAATGTGTTTTATGGATCAACATAATTCTTCAATTCCATGTTTTACCTTGGTACTGATTTCCTGCACGAGAGGAATTTCAGTAGCTATCACCCGCCTTAACGGGCCGCCTGTGCTTTCTATGCTATATAACAGAATAAAAAGAAGAATGGCTGCGTAGGAAAGAGAGATCAGTGGCCACTGAAATGACAAAAAGGCCCATCAGTAGATTGCTACATTTCAGTAGCAGTACCACAGAGAGCAGACGCAGACTCGCCGTAATGACACAGAGATTATTACTGTATTCCTGTGCAGTTCCTTTACTCGACGTCAGCCCCCTCTCATTAGCACAGACTGAACCACAGCTGCTTCCTCAGAGGATGAAGAGAAAGGCAGAACGTTTGAAATTCCAATTTGGCAAACTGTGATGATGAACATTTATTTGACTTCCACATCTAATAAGCCATTTTAAACAAACACCTGCAAATAAGGGGTAAAAAAAAAAAATGGTTGAACCGGTGCCAATGATGCTTTCCATGGGCTCCAGCTGCTCTGTCAACACATCACATTAAGTACAAATGGCTCCTTTGGCTTACGGAAAACATTGGAATGGGAGGCTCATTCACACAGCAGTTTAGCTTGTTGAATGATTGTCTCAAAGTTAGAGTCATAACTGGGCTTATTCATATGGTGAAGCGCTGCCTGGTCACTGGTCCACCCTCTGCTAACGGAACCAGCCATACGTGAATGGTGAGTATCAAGCAGCTGGTTGAAAAGATCACGTCGGCGAGCACCGGACTTGTTTAAGAAACGCCGCTGGGAGGATCCACTCAAACAAATTCTTCTGGCAGATACTTTCCACATGCTGGCATCATCATGTTTCTCCACTCCCGACTCCCAAACCCCGGCCTGTTTTCGCTCATGGCTTTTACTCTATTTACAGACAGGGTTTATTTACGGCGGCGGCGGCGCTGGTCGTCTTTACCGGGCATGTGATATACTGCTATGTTTAACATTCATGTCGTACACGTCTGTGCCACTTTACATTCAGCTGTTCTTCATAAGAACTTCAAATCTGATAAAAGGATGATAGCACAGGGCCAGCGTCTCTATATTTATGGACACTCAAACAACTATGGACTAGATTTGATACAAAGGAGGAAGTAAACAGACTTATTAATATTTGCCCTGATCAGGTTTATTGATATAGCTGAATATTCTTATGTGTGTGTCTCCTGCTAAATGCACCGTTTATATTGAATGCCTTGTCAAGACAGCGCCTATCAGTGTCCAGGTCTTGGAATCTGACCCTCCAGTCCAAATCTGAGACCCGGCGCTGCAGCATGTGAAAAGACAGAGTGTGAGGGACCTTCCCTCATTCTCACACAAACAAAGCCATATGGTCAGTTGCACTGGTGGGGGACTTTGTCAAGCCCCTAAAAGAGAGACCTCTGTGACTTCTGCGTCAGATAGTGTTATTTCCAAGGTGACATCAGGGTCCACGTTAGCCCATGCACGAGGTCAGTGAATATTAACTTCATTTACACATGGCTGCAGACCAGCACGGCAGCACAATAGAAGCCTGCCTGTTGTGTTTAGTAACGTGAGCAGCCCGGCTGACAGGACACTGTCAAGACAGAAGATGGATGATCGCAGCAGTTGACCCCTGATCGCCGGTGGAGTCACCTCTCCGGCCCGCACTCCCCCACCCCCCCGCGCATGACAAAGGAGCCCTCCCCACAGTGGAGCGGCCCTCATCTCCACTTGCACTAACAGGTTCAGACATTCCCATCGATCCCTGCCTGCACATCGCTTGCACTTCTAAGCTCTTGCCCTTTTTGAGCTGCCTACACTGTGGCCCAGATGCCTTTTTTTGTAACCGCGTTGCCCGCTGAAGACCGGAGACGGATGTGATCAGACAGGCGGAGTGGATGTCAGAAGACAATGCCTGCAGTGTTCTGTGTTGTGTCCCTGTGGCAACAGGGTGAAAGTGATAGGTGAGGAGAGGGGGTGGGGTTGGGCAGGGTCTTGCCACCTAAAGAGGTGACAGCGAGGGCCCTGATGTCAGCGGAGCTGCTCCTGCGGGAGTCCCCGGACCTCTGGCTCTGTACTTCAATCTGTCTTGAAAAGGAAAATCAATAACATATTACATAACTTCACAGTTTTCCCCCAACACTTACATCCCGAGCAGAGAAAGCAGGTCTCGGAATGTGCTTAGGATGGCTCCACTGCCAGGCTCTCTGATGCTGCATCACTGAAGCTGCATCACTGATGCTGCATCACTGTCTGTAAATTGCCCGCTTATATAGAAACACGTTTAGGGTTATTATTCTCCTTAATGATGTTCTGGATTATCTGGTTCATTGTTTGGTCTATTAAAAAAACAGAATAGCTCAATGTTTCTATAATAATAATGATTACAAAAAAAGACACATTCTTTGTATTTCTGCCTATTGTATCAAATGGACCTGGTGACAGTGGTACTGGGCAGCCAGTTGGTTATTCTCTATATGTCTGTCCCAGCACTGGAGTGAGAGGGAGGCTGTGTTGGATGTGAGTGGGTGGGGGCTGCGTCAGGAGGGTAGCAGTTGGCATAGTTTGGAGATAATGCTCAGTTGCTGACTAGGGACATTTCAGTGCTGATTCTGCTTGGGCAGCAGGGGTCTGTGGAGGGGCCAGACCTTTGGACCCCCGTGCTTTCATCCCCCCAAATGCAGAGTCCCCCCCTTCATCTGCAAAGTCTTTTTAGCACAGCTCCCTTTCAAAGCTGGCCACCTCATCCATTAAAGCAAGGTAGCGGCCTGGCTGGCCTGAAGGGCCATCTCTCCCGTCTCCATGTGAGTCAGATGAACTAAACAAAAGACGATTAGACAGGGACATTTTCCATGTCACAGAGAATCCATTTCAGAATGCTCACTCTGCACGAGAAGAAGCACGGCCCTCTTAGTGCACAGACTCCAGATCCAGCTCCAGCCGAGTGGGCGGCTGTAAATTCACTGATGTAATGAGTTTAATCTTAAGATGCCCTTCATTTTCTGCCTCCAAATCCGCGCAGTAAATCAGCAGGAGCGCTGAAAGCGAAAACAGGTGCTCAGCCGTGTTGTTTGCCATTTGTATCGCTGTCAGCGGCGCCTCCAACGCTCGCAGTCGCAATGCAAAGCAGTTGTCTTCTGTGAGATTGCGTTACCTCCTCCTAGATGCATTTGCTGTACAAGACAGGAGTGCACGCGTTCGCTCCGATGAGCCTGAAGATCCAGAAATACAGGACAACACAGGAGTATTCCAGCTTTTTCCTGTCAACAACTTGCATATAAAACAAAATAAACTTCTCAATACTTTGACTTCACGACCATATCTGTGGCACTCAGCCCAAAGCCCATCAGTTCCTATTAGGATGAAAATAAATCAATCAAGTCACAACAGCAACAGATAAAATCATCCCTTCCACTCTTCTAGTGAAGACTGTTCTGACTGTTTTAGTGTTATCAACCTATTTTGTCATTGAGCGCTTCCTCCACTGTGTTGTGATGGAGATCAGAAATTGGACGTGGGAGATTCACGTATCTCACTCGAGCCCTCTGAAGTGACTGTACACGCTCCGGCACGAGCGCCTGCTGCGTGTGTCAGAGCGAAGGCGATGTGGAAGAAGATAAGCAGGAAACGATTGGTTCTTATCGCAGTCACGTTGAATGGGAGCTGATCGAGTGTTGGCTGCTTCGCTGTGCGACTGTGGGTGAACCTAGCGGACGGGCCGCTGTGTTGCCTTCAGCATCGCAGCACGAGCATTGGCTCAGAGTGCAGGAGAACTTCATCAGTGCGCGGCTTTGATCTTTGCTGTGTGTGTGCTGCCAAGCAGGCTTTTCCTTCAGGTTTTCCCTGCTCACTGGGCAAAGCTGCATGCCCTCCAACATGGTGTAAGGGAATGCTAATCTTCTCATTGTTTCCCACGGAAAGCTACTTATCTCCTGCTAAGCACAGGTACCTCGGCTGAATGGGCCGATTGTTTGTATGTGTGGAGTGGAGCAGCAGCAGCCAGACAGACTCATTCTAAATATGTGTAGGGTGGAGGGGGGGTGGGGGGAGGCACTATATGACATAAGATTATTTAACTGGTCAAACTTCAGTTTCAGTAGTTTTATTGTTAGTGCTCATCTTTCCCCCCCAAACCCACGCGAGGACCGCCATCTCCATCCTTCGTTTTATTCTGTCCAATTTGACCTCCTTGGAGATATCGTTCCTTTTGTTCGACGCACTGCCATCGAGGGCGTCTGGAGGAGGGAGGGAGCCATAACATAAGGCACGGAGAGTCTGAAAATATAACAGGAATGAAAGAAACTGAATGTCGACCGGTGACATAAACTCGAAATGACATAGGTTGCGTGCGTCGTAAGTCGAGGACCCCCTGTATATATGTGTATCAATCTGTGTATATGTGTATATATATATATATAGGCACCTGCTCAGCTGGGTAGGCACCTTGTAATTCAGTAACTGAGCATCGTTTACTTTGGAAAGGTGAAACAAAAAAAAAACCCAAATTGATTGGTGCACTGTTCTCAGAGCGAAAAGAGGAAACCAAACCCCTGCTGGTTCCTGTGTTCCCCCTGCGATCAGGCTTAAAACCAAATGGTTTTATATGAGAAGAATTATATAGAATCTTAAGCACCACCACATTCTCTCATCCGAGCATGAGATATTGCTCAGGATACAGTTTGGAGGCTGGAAAACAACAAATAAAATCACGGATTGCTCCAAAACCTTTGCGAGTCCACACCTCACCAGCAAGATGGGATCAGCTGAGCTCTCCTGTGGCATTTCAGCAATAGAAATACACTCAGCTAGAAATGTTCCCGGGTCTGCCTGGCCTGCCCGGCTCTGAAATTACTCACAAGATGTACTGCCTCTTCCATTGCAGGGGAAAACACTACGGGCTTTAGTTCGTAAAAAGTGATGCAGCCATAGTTCAGCATGCATAAAATGCCAGTAAACACAGCCTGATGAATGTCCACACCAGGCCCCATTTATTGAGGCAAGGAACATAAGTCACGTCGAATAAAAGCAACACGCACAGGCCCGAGGCTACATTAATGCATAAGAAATAAGCTCAGCGTGAGCTATTGACACTCTTCGCTATAATCGTAACACACGGTCATGGTCCCTAATCGTGTGCCCCAAAGTAAAACTGAGAATCACAACACAGGAGCCGGGTTTTAAATAGTGTTTCATGGTTGTCTGAACATCCAACTAGACACAGGGCATCTTGAAATAGCTGACAGACAATGTTTATGGCGGTGTTAAGGCCGGATCGCAGTGTAATAGAAGTGAGCAGACACCTTTAAGGGAGAAAATGTCTTTTTTTCTTCTTCTTCTTCTTCCTCCACAGCTTTCAGATATTACCTTTGGTAGCACCGGAAATGAATCCTCAGCACTATTGATTCCTGGTCATTGAACATTTGATCATGTAGATTCTCACTAAAATCAAAGTTTTGCCAGTTTTCAACACTACATTATTGATGCACACTTGGTTGCATTCAATGGATTTCGCATTCAAGCACCACCTCTTTTTGGACAAACTACAATTTGACCTTGATGTAGCCTGTTGATCCAGGCAGTTGCATTACCGACATTAAACACGATTACAATAAAGATTTTTCAACAGGGATCCTTTTGAACTAAGGGAGCGACGGGGAAGATTCCCATCAAGGCCCGAGTTACTATTGTTCCGTATGGCACACGTTCCCAAATGAGCATATCTAGTGGACACACATGAAAGCGTTTGAGGGCCCGGGGCCTTTTCCCTCTGTGAGGGTTGGTAATCCAAACCTGCATCTGGAAAGTTTATGTACAAAAAAAAAGAAGAAAAAAAGTAGATCTGTAATTATACTGTCAATATCAACCATTCATCTTTTTGCAGTGTGTGTAACAAAAAAAACAGCTGTTTTGGTCTTATACCAAAACTCTGTAATTGACATTTATATAGAAAAAAATCTATATGAACAATTCATTTGCATTGTTTGACAGAATCGGACAAAGACGCTGGTAGGGAACTTATAAGAATAATAAAGACCACAGATGACTGGATATTCATTGTACCAGTTCTGTGTTTAGAGTTAGCATAGATTTTTAACATGGATTTATAAACAAAACTCCCCAATCGAACTGACAGCAGCCATGGCAAGCATTGCATGGAATGCGATTTTTCTTTTTTTTGGGAAAATCAGAAAATAAACTGTTTCCTTTATCACGCTTGACCTGCTCCACCTGGCATTCATCAGCGACCGGGCCTACATGTTGGTCCTGTCGGCCGCTCTCCTCCCACTGCCTCTTTTATCACTCTAATGGGGTGCTATCTCCAGGCTGCTCTCTCCGGGCTTCCGCAGCCGCAGCTCGGCTCTCTTCAGCACGCATTCTTTCCACATCCATCCCGACACATGGGCGGATTTAACACATAATCAGGCTGGACGGGAGGGCAGGAGGGGGGGGGGGGTAGCCCTGACAGGACTCATCATGCTCGGACTATAGAGACAAAAAGGCCCACACTAGTCAGTATCACTCTGACTCTGGTAGTCCGCAAAAAAACAAAAACATAGGGAATCTCCCACATTCCCTCACTGCAACTCAGTTTGACCCCCCCGTCTGCAGTAATATTGAGACAGATGGAGTGAAACTCAATATCCCAGCTGCCCTACTTGTTCATGCCCGCCCCTTCCGTGCTGAGCAGGAATAAGGATTGCAACCTTGATTGGATTTGTGGGTTGCAAGCAAGCAAGGACACCGAGTCGGCAGTTTTACCGAGACAGGTAATCATCTGAGGTTTTCTGGAACTGAGACCATACATAGCATAGAGTTTTTAAACCAATAATAAAGCAACACTCCAGGTGCTTCTTACTGACATATACAGTTTAGACTCATTAATTCTAAATAGGTATTGCCAGTGGGTCCAGTCATATCTGTTCATACCTAAATTAATATACGTCCTGTGGGATCTGGTCACATTACAAGACAAGTATTCAGCCATGATATGTTGTCAGTGAGAGATAGCGAAGTAAAAAGGCTGAAATCAGTGTGATGCACACAGATGAATGAACAATAAAATCTGTTTACTCTTTTGAAACAGTGAGAAAAATTCAATCAATATACAGTGGCTAGAATGAATCCTGTCGCAATGGTATCGCCTATAATCAATCAATCAATCAAGAAGAGTAAAAATATATTTAGTCATGGTATAAATCTTTGTTGATACATATCCTTATTCACAAGTGTTGATTGCAATGCTTATATGAATGTTAGCTTAGAGCCCTGACGATATGAGAGCACCATAATCCACTTTACCCACCATAGCACAAACCATACGCCATAAAGAGCACATGGTCCGAATCGCAGTCAGCTCCTGACCCCGCATGTCCAGTCCCGTCAGCAGATGACAGCCTTTGATCCCATAGAAACACATTTCATGGATTTTGGGCGACACTTTATGTTATTAACCATCTCCAACAAATACGGAAAAGACTGGGACACTCGCAGGAAACGAAAAGGGCAATGTGGACTCCGTTATTTAGCAATGGCTATAAGATGCCACGGCGTCACCCTCAGACAAGGAATATAATTATTTTCTATTTTGGCCGGGAAGGCTGTCGCAGGAGGAGTCACTGCCCCTCTCCATCCCACCCAATACCCCCCACCCGCCCACCCCCCACTCATGACACTGCCAAAGCGTGAGAGAAACTGGACGGAATTCAGGAATGTTAAGATGCTGAGCTCTGAGGAAACAGAAATAAACTGAGATCAGACAAAAATAATACAGAAATCTGTTATACCGCTGTGTGTGTGTGTGTGTGTGTGCGTTTGTGTGTGCGTATGTGTGTGCCTATGTGTGTGTGTGCACTGTAGTACTGTATGTCTGAATAGGATGAGGGGACTTTGTCGGCCAATATGTGCTCTGATTGAGTTCCTCTCTGTTTCTCAGGCTCCTCTTCGTCTCTCTCTATGTAAAATTGCTGACCACACACACACACACACACACACACACACACACACACACACACACACACACACACTGAATGAAAGTGCTTGACCACTGGAAGGTAAATTACAGATTCTGGTTGTGCGGCCTAACGAGACCTTGGCAGGAATATGAGACTCCTTTCTGTTTTTTTTTTGTTGTTTTTGTTGTTGTTGACCGACTAATTTCTCAGTGTCGTAAAAGAAGCCCGCTGGTTGTGTCTGCGACTGAGCTTCGCTAACGGCACCGTGTCAACAAGCGCAGGCCATTAGTGGCTTGTTATCTGTTCCTGAAGCAGACCAGGCTCACAGAAATGGCCTTCTGTTTTTTTTTTTTCCTTTTGAAGGACTCACACTTGTACACTTCATCCTTTCAAACACAATTACTCATCAGACTGTAAAGTCCTGCTTCCAAAGTCAGCGCGGGTTGTCGAGCATCTGGGCTTTTGTACAGTGTTTTAACATGTCTGTGTGTCAGTGTGTGCCAGTAAGGTGTCAGTCATGTTGTCAGCTGAACGGCTACTGGGTGAACAGACGCGGTGTAATTGCTTTGTAGATGTTACCACTCGGAGGGAAAGTGTTGCTGCAGGGACAAAGACGCTCTCGCTCACTATCACTCCTGTCTTGGTGCCTGGTGCTGAGAGTGTCTCCTCGCCAGCAGCCAGTCGCTGCGCGGTTCCCGGGACGGGAATGCCAGGGCCTGGGAAGGCTGTGTTTGTACTTGTCACTCATTGCACCAGCAGTGGCATGGAGAGCTGCGGAAACACTGAGGTGCCCATGTCATACAGGCATTCCATTTTCTTTTCCTCATTTGCTGCCTTGTTGCCTCTGTAAACAGTTCCGGGTGCTGAAGCCAGTCTGACGCACTGATAAGCACATGGACTGTCACTGAAAAATGAACTGCACTTTGCTCAGGAGCGCGAGTTAATACCAGAACTGGTTTATTAAACCAGGCGCCTTGTTTCAGCTGTAACTTTTTCACACAAAATGATAAAAACAAAACAAAACCCCCCCCATCAGAGCTGTGGGAATATGTTCGAGTATGCACATTATTCAAAATGTTCCCCGTCAGTTTTTATTAAAAAAAAAAAAAAAGTCTGAATTTGTAATATGAATCAAGGCGGACTATTTTGATTGGATGTGCGGATTTAAGGAGGAACAAGATTGGGAAACGTTGGTGGCCTCACAGCCCCTCTGAGACCTTCTGTGTCGGCCGAGCAGCGCCAGAGAAAAACTGATATCTAATGTGAAAGTGCGTTATTCAGTGTCGTTACTGGATTGAATCGTTAATGGGTGGTTTGAGAAGCAGGAGAAGATAACTGTAGCAAAGGCAACAGCCACAGTGATCCCATGCTCCTCCATCACTGCCCTCTGGCTTTTGTTGCTGTATTGATTGAGGCCTCTGGCTGCAGAATCTAACATATTGAAACCATAACCAATACAAACAGATGCAAAGCCGCCTCCTCCCAGGCGTTCAGCGTGTCTTAATCTTCACTGTGGTTCCTCGGGTTCGCTGGAGTGGAGGATGTGGTGAAGATAGGCCTGCCAGGTCCCTGCCAGGTTCTCCGCCTTCTGCACACTGGCCACCCAGCAGACGAGCTCTCCGAAACGCGAACGGCAAACAGAGCCACTGGCTTATCAGAGTGTTTAAACAGCAGTGGCTGGTGGGAGAGAGAAGCCGTGTCTTAAACAGGATCTGGCCATTCTTTAACCTGCTGGTGATAACCCCTTCAGTCTCATTATCAACACAGCGATAAAAGCGAGTGTTTACACACGTATCACGTACCGCATATTTTACTGTTTGTCCAACATTATCAGTCATCGGAATTGCGCATAGAATCAGAAGCATCTAAATGTAACAAGGAAGCACGTATGGATTGGCGGTGTCTCCAGAGCGTTCACGAGCGCCGCATGCGGCCTCGCCGTTGCCCTGCTTTTGATTACTAGTTCAAAAATGGAAAAGAGAGATCACAGATAAAATCATGTTTTTCAACTTCTTTTCTGCTCGGGGGGGGAATTGCGGCGGTGAGATAAATAGAGAGTGACAGGACTTTCTTGTAAGTGAAATGAGAATTCCTCGATCCTCGGCTTCTCGGAGCCTCTTCACGCTGCCCTGGATGTGTTCAAATCCTGCCTCTCATTCCTGACCTGTCGCAAGGGTGGTGGTCAAAAAGAAAAAAAAAAGTGGATAGCAGTATGGAAAGCAATTGCTCATCTCTCCCTCGCTGCTTGTGAAAAATGCATTTTTGACGTTTGAGTTTTCAGTGGTATTTAAGCATTACTTTAGAAAACACATGATCCACGGTGAGGGAGGTTTGAATCACTGTATACGTTTTCCATTCCCTGTCCCTTTTCGTGTCCTTATACCTCCAATGGGACTCAAGAATCAATAGTCACTTAAAGAAAAAAATTACGATTGTGTAAATTAGTTGGGTTGAAAAGTTTAGTTCTTAAAAAAAACTGTCGTTATTGATCACGTTTGTATACATTTTTGCCCAAAGGTTAAATGTTGAACATAATGAGGTGCCGCGTGGTGCTTATCTCCGGCAGAAGAATGTTTCCTCTCGGAGACAGGACATGTTGTTATAAACAAGCCAGGACCTCTTCGCTGACCTGAAGATTCATCACATGAAGATAGCCTTGTTATTTTCCTCTCAAAGTGAGAGCTAGCAGTTTGTCGCTCTGCGTGATGCTGTTTCGTGACTTGGCCCACTTGATGGGGGTGGGGTGGGGGTGGGCTTTATTCAAATACGGACACGATGGTTTGTTCTGTCGTGCCTCTTCACGATGTTTGCACAGGACTAATTTCACCCTGAGACAGACCGCCGGTGTGTAGAATCCCGTTTGAACCCTGCTCTGCTGCTGTGTACTAAATGAGAAATTGCTGTTGGAATTGCTGGTGCCTGTTGAATTCGTGGCTGGTTTATGTTTTGAAATGTTTCATGGTCATTTGAACATGGTAGTAGGCTCCGCCCACTCCTGCAGCCATGGCCCCTAAACTTTTGGACGAGAACTGCCGCTGCCGTTAAAGGAGCCTTTTCATTCAAGTTGTGGTTGGCTGATAAATTGCATGCATTTGCTCAAACATGGCTCATAACTTGTTTTAAGTTGTCTTTTTTCGCCGTCGTCATTTTTCTTCCCTCTCTTCCTTGCACAGCGTGCGGTCGGGGTTTCTACAAGTCTTCCTCCCAGGACCTTCAGTGCTCTCGCTGCCCAGCACACAGCTTCAATGATCGGGAGGGCTCCTGGCGCTGCGACTGCGAGGACGGATACTACCGAGCGCTCTCTGACCCGCCGTCTGTAGCCTGCACAAGTAAGTCTGCAGTGCCGCCGCTGCTAGGTAAACACAGCACAGACCACTCGCCGGGATCTGAATTTAAACAGTCACACATGTGAGGGGGGAAAAAAACAGACACCCCGGTCCCCGAGGCCGGTCCTCATGAAAGCCCCAGACACAGTGAGGGAGGTTTGAATCACTGTATATGTTTTCCATTCCCTGTCCCTTTTCGTGTCCTAATACCTCCAATGGGACTCAAGAATCAATAGTCACTTAAAGAAAAAAATTACGATTGTGTAAATTAGTTGGGTTGAAAAGTTTAGTTCTTAAAAAAACCTGTCGTTATTGATCACGTTTGTATACATTTTTGCCCAAAGGTTAAATGTTGAACATAATGAGGTGGCGCGTGGTGCTTACCTCCGGCAGAAGAATGTTTCCTCTCTGAGACAGGACATTGTTGTTATAAACAAGCCAGGACCTCTTCGCTGACCTGAGGATTCATCACATGAAGATAGCCTTGTTATTTTCCTCTCAAAGTGAGAGCTAGCAGTTTGTCGCTCTGCGTGATGCTGTTTCGTGACTTGGCCCACTTGATGGGGGTGGAGGGGGGGTGGGCTTTATTCAAATACGGACACGATGGTTTGTTCTGTCGTGCCTCTTCACGATGTTTGCACAGGACTAATTTCACCCTGAGACGGACCGCCGGTGTGTAGAATCCCGTTTGAACCCTGCTCTGCTGCTGTGTACTAAATGAGAAATTGCTGGTGGAATTGCTGGTGCCTGTTGAATTCGTGGCTGGTTTATGTTTTGAAATGTTTCATGGTCATTTGAACATGGTAGTAGGCTCCGCCCACTCCTGCAGCCATGGCCCCTAAACTTTTGGACGAGAACTGCCGCTGCCGTTAAAGGAGCCTTTTCATTCAAGTTGTGGTTGGCTGATAAATTGCATGCATTTGCTCAAACATGGCTCATAACTTGTTTTAAGTTGTCTTTTTTCGCCGTCGTCATTTTTCTTCCCTCTCTTCCTTGCACAGCGTGCGGTCGGGGTTTCTACAAGTCTTCCTCCCAGGACCTTCAGTGCTCTCGCTGCCCAGCACACAGCTTCAATGATCGGGAGGGCTCCTGGCGCTGCGACTGCGAGGACGGATACTACCGAGCGCTCTCTGACCCGCCGTCTGTAGCCTGCACAAGTAAGTCTGCAGTGCCGCCGCTGCTAGGTAAACACAGCACAGACCACTCGCCGGGATCTGAATTTAAACAGTCACACATGTGAGGGGGGAAAAAAACAGACACCCCGGTCCCCGAGGCCGGTCCTCATGAAAGCCCCAGATGTGTTCCGCAGCAGTTCGTCTTCCACCCAGTATGTCATTATAATTATGTTTGCAGGCTTGCGTGTCTGTTTTCTGTCTTAGCTGGTTGCTAATGATGAGAGGAGCAATTTGCCGTTTCCCGTCTGAAAGATTGCAATTACAGTGAGCAGCGGCGGCCCAGGAAGCACCCTGTGTCTTCATCTGTCCTGGCCAGTGTAACCGCCTTGTCACAGCCATCGCTGCCTTATTTACACAGACAAGGGGACTGAGGGCTGGTCTTCGTTTGCTTCCACATCTGTGCTCCAGCATAATTGTTTTAATGTCAAGGTGATTATGCATCGTTGCCTTGCCTTCAGGTAATGTGCACAGGGTGTGGCACACGTCAGCGGGACAGCGTTAGCAGCTTTATGTGATTATAGAATACCAACCTCTAAACAGAATCTCGACATTGTATCTGTGTGGCCTTTGTTCTGCTGATGATGGATCACGAGACTCCGGCTGGTAGATGCATGCACTTCTGTCAGTCTTTTTTTATTATTGCTACATCTGTGAAGAAAAAGAAAAGCAGTTAGATGAATGTTTGAGATTGTGCTAATATATTTAGCAGCATTTCCTGGTGAATAAAAACAAGAAAAGGACACATACGCATATGCAGGAAAATCAGCATGCGTGCTTCACATCCTGAGCAGTGCTCCTGTTTTTTTCCCCCTGCACACCCAAAGTAGGCCAAGTCAGAATCTGTGTGTGTGCGCGTGTGTGTGTGCATGCGTGTGTGTGTGTATGACAGAGAGACCGCTTGTGAGATATTATGCAAATACTGTAGTATAATTTCATAGGGCTACATAGGGTTGTCTGTGTATTAAATCAGAGAATCAAAGAGAGGGTTATGTGGATTGGAGTTTGGATTTAATGTTGTAAATTACATATGAGAAAAAGAAAAAGTTGTTTGTCATTTAGAGCTGTCTGCGAAGCGGAGAGTTGAGCAACAGTTCTGTCTCCGCTTGCCCCAAAGCTCTTTCCATGTATTACAACATATCCTCCGTGCACAGGTGTTGTTTATGCTGCTAGACGTGTAGTCACTTAGGTCATGAAATGTCTGGATTAAGTCTTGAATGTTTCATATACACACACACACACATATATATAAATATATATGTGTGTTTGTGTGTGTGTGTGGAAAACACAACACAAAACGGTGGAGTTTGGTATGAATGTCCCGATAAAAACACAACTGCCTGCTGGGCTAGTTCATAGTTTCAGTTTGTCTAACACCTATCAGCATATATGAGCTCGTGTCATTTCAGATGTTGCTGTTCCGCAGCCTAGGGGCCGTAAGGGGCCTCTTGTTTATGGGGTGTCAACTGATTTGTGTTAACTGATGAGTACAAATCTGTTTGCGAATATACACAGCTAAAGGGTAAAGCCAACTGAAAACACAGGTGTTTGGAGGGGAGAAGGTCAGTAGAGGCCCCGAACCTAATTTCTGCCCCCTGTAGTGGTAATCTGGCCACGGTCACTTCCTGTTGCTACGACCCAGACAGTATATTCAGACTATCTGACTCAGAGTAGAAAGAACTGTTGTGAAGACACCGCTATAGCACTGTCTTGCAATCCCTGTCTATGTCATCCACTCACCTGTTGCCCAATGTTCATTTTCCCAATGACGAAACATATTTACTGCACAGTGATTTTCCAATTGCTAAAAAACAAACAGACTCCCAACTGAGACACGCCCTTTTCTTTGGTTTCCTTTGAATAAAATGTCAAACAAAAGTGACTTCGACTTGCTTGTGTGTGTGTGTAAAACACAACACAAAACGGTGGAGTTTGGTGTGAATGTCCCGATAAAAACACAACTGCCTGCTGGGCTAGTTCATAGTTTCAGTTTGTCTAACACCTATCAGCATATATGAGCTCGTGTCATTTCGGATGTTGCTGTTCCGCAGCCTAGGGGCCGTAAGGGGCCGTAAGGGGCCGTAAGGGGCCTCTTGTTTATGGGGTGTCAACTGATTTGTGTTAACTGATGAGTACAAATCTGTTTGCGAATATACACAGCTAAAGGGTAAAGTCAACTGAAAACACAGGTGTTTGGAGGGGAGAAGGTCAGTAGAGGCCCCGAACCTAATTTCTGCCCCCTGTAGTGGTAATCTGGCCACGGTCACTTCCTGTTGCTACGACCCAGACAGTATATTCAGACTATCTGACTCAGAGTAGAAAGAACTGCTGTGAAGACACCGCTATAGCACTGTCTTGCAATCCCTGTCTATGTCATCCACTCACCTGTTGCCCAATGTTAATTTTCCCAATGACGAAACATATTTACTGCACAGTGATTTTCCAATTGCTAAAAACAAACAGACTCCCAACTGAGACACGCCCTTTTCTTTGGTTTCCTTTGAACAAAATGTCAAACAAAAGTGACTTTGACTTGCTTTAAGGTAGAGATGCACAGTGTAGCAAGTTTAAGAAGGGTTAGAAATGCAAGTTGACAAAGCTGCAGAATCTGAAAACAACTGGTGAAGGAAGTTACAATTGGAAGCACAGTTTGAACACAGTGTTTACTCTCAGGCTCCGATTTGCCTGTTTAACTCAATTCCCCTCAGTGAGGACAAATAATTCAGGTGAAGCAAACCCGAGAGCGACCAATGACCACAAACCACTAAACTACAATACGTCTCCCGTTTTAAAAGACAGGTCCATTACTGACTTCTCCTGTCCTCCTAATCGAACGTTCCACAGATCTAGGGCAGGGGAGACATGCAGTGGACAGAACAGGAAAAAGTTCTTCCACTTCTTTGCAGTGTCCTCTGACTGTTCCCTTTTGGGTAATCACCTTGGCCATGTAGTGGAGTAATTACTGAAGCTGGCTTGTGCACACTTTCCATTATTCATTTTCATTAACTCCAGGTCCACACTTGATCACCTCATACCATTTTATGTAAATATTTATTTTTGAACTTGCGCGGACAGCTTTGCAGTTCCCCTCATTCACACAGTGCAATTATTGCACAGCTTTCTGTACGTGCAATTCCTCATTCATTGTGGGATTAAGTCAGTGTGGCCATTAGTCACTGTGATTTCCTTTTTTCAAGCCTTTCTCAGACCAGGAAAGAATAGTAATTGAAAATGAATTTGCACTGCCTGAACAAATAGCTTGATTGACAGATTTTTTTTTTTTTTTTGAATAGGGGTCTGTGAAGCCACTGTATTGGAGGCCTTAGCAAAACAGTGAGAGGGATCTCTGGCACATAGAGATTAGGAACGTGTCGATGCGGATTCGAGAGGGAATGAGATGAAGATGTAATGTGGAGACATGAAAAGCCAAATCCATGCTGAATAAAGATGAGGGGGTGAAAGTTCCAAAAACATTGTTCCATAATATACATTGTTCCCTGAGTTAGGGGGCAGAGAAAAAAAATGCTATTGTCGAATGAAGGTTCGTCCACAGCATTCATATGCAAAGTTGTGAGAAAATGAGATATACAGAGAAAGACTATGGAGACACATGTTCACCAAGAGGAGGACGGAGACCGGAGTTGTTGACAAGCTTGATAGTGGACATCAATCATGCAACAGCTGTGAGCAGTGCAGGGTCAGAAAAGGATTGGAAAGAAGCATCCGGAACCAGTCATTCGCCTTTTCCCAGACCCTGCTGCAGAATCACCACTGTCAAGCTTCTCTTCTCTTCTCTTCTCTTCTCTTCTCTTCTCTTCTCTTCTCTTCTCTTCTCTTCTCTTCTCTTCTCTTCTCTTCTCTTCTCTTCTCTTCTCTTCATTTAAAAAGAGCCCTTATGTCCTTTTAGGGCTCGTTTTTGCAAAGTCAGCACGTTTCCAGCTGTTTTTAGCTGCGGGCACCATTATTTTGTTTGAACGCGATGTAGCGAGATGCTAAATCTAGATTGAAAATGATGACGCGCCTTTGTTCCATTCCTGATCATGCACGTGAAAATGCAGTGGCGCTACGTGTCTCTCGTAAATGCTAAATGTAAATGTAACGCGATAAGGCCACGCACAGGCAGCGCATGAGTGGAAAACTAAGAGTTTATAATGAAGATGTTCCTATGCACTGTCCTCAGGCTGATTGTTTCACTGACGTGACAAGGCCTTGTCGACCCACAGCTCCACATCAAATCCTACTCAACTGTAACAAGCTCACGTGTTTGGCTTTTATTTCCCAGTGAAATCTCCGAGCTCTTAGCTCATAGAGCCGAAGTGCACAAAAAGAAAATGTGTGTGTTGTTCTTACACGGGCTCTGGGAGGGTTTCTTTTAATTTTTTATTCCTGTCCGCGTGCCATCCTACACCCTCCGGAGACAGGGACTGAAATGGAATTTCAGCTAGCGGCACGCATTTTGTGCGAGCAGCAAATCCAATATTGAATTCAGTGTGGTTTTGAAGTAGTATTGAGATTTTGGTTATCATGACAACCGCAGTTGGAAGCCCCTCAGCTAAAAAAAAAAAAAAAATACTCAAGCTCTTTAAGCCTTTCTCCTCCACAGCCTCATACAGGTTCCACTACAGCCACATCATTAGAGGCTGGGTCATGGGGGCACAGCACACATTTGTAAAGTTGAGGATTACCTCATGGGCGATTTGAATACCACTCACCCCTGCCGCCCCTTTACTCACAGTCCCCCCCCCCAATTAGAGCACAGCCGGCTAATAGGCTGAGGAGAGTTAAGACAGCCCTGAACACATCTCAAGGCCGATCAGTGCCGGATTCTTCTCTCATAAGCTGGGATTTAGTCAGGTCTCACAACTGATGGGCTTAAAAAAATGACCTAAAAACTACCTGTTACTATATTACCTTTCCTGTCATGTGGTAGATTATTATATTTAGTGGTTACCTTGAGGCTTTGTTTGCAATTTTTACGCTGTCTTTATTCCACGGTTTTAAATCGGTGCCATGTCGGTATGCAGATGATGCAGTAAACGGTGTAAGCACATATTCCGTAATAATGCACGGTGAAAATACCATCACACAGAATCTGTGCTTGGTCACAGTTGCAGTGTCGCAAAGGAGCCAGCAAGTAGCAAGCGATTGAGACGTTTCAGGCTGTGGGGGCTGGCAGGCTAATCCGTGAAATGAGACTTTACTGGGAGGAGGGGTGAGAGGAGCGAACACGAAAGATAAGACAGAGTTTGGGGGTTGGAGGGGTAAAGAAGAAGAAGAAGAAGAAGAGGAAGGGGGACCAACAAGCCCTTGAGCTGTAAGGATGAGCACACAGACAGTGGAGGACTCAAATCTGTGCTGCAGGTGAATTGGGGGCTGAAGAGTTTCGTGTTCCTGAGTTCAGACAGAGGCTGTTTGGAGAAACAAAGAGACGCCAAGGCAGAGGAAGAAGTGAGGGGTTCAGTCGGCTTCAAACAAACTGGGCCGTATGATGTGTCAACTTGTTTGAAGGGAAAATGTGTGTAGTCCTTTACCAAGCGGTCCCATTTGTCATCTTCTGGCAACAGTCTGCTATGGGGGGAGAAAACTGGCTGGCCTGTCTTTCTTTGGCAGTGTCAGGTCCAGTGACAGTGCAGTGACTTTACTGCAGAAAGTCAGTGAACTTGGAGACAACTCTGTTTTGCTGCAACATGTGGATGGAGAGAAGCAAATGGTGTTATTGAAATGCCTAATTCCGTCAAAGAAAATGGTGTGTACTGTTACACAAATCCAAACCATCATCAAATCGCACTGTTTCCAGCCTGGTGGTGTGGCTGAGTGGTCTAAGGTGCTGGATTTAGGCTCCAGTCACAGGTTTGAATCCCTCCGCTGTCATCATTCTGGGGAGTGGTAGCATAGGTGGCTTGAGCATTGAGACCAAGAGGCCTGAGTTTCAATCACTCCTGGAAAAAGCAAAAAAAGCCAAGCTTTGAGGAAATACCTTGAATGAAAGATTGAAAATCAAGACTAAAGCCGGAGGTGACACAGATCCAGGATCTGTCTAATCTTATTTCCTTTTTTGTCTCCTGTTGATGTGAAATGACCACTTTGATGTGTGGCACCTGAGACCCAAACGAGAGTGGCACAACCAAAACGGGATATTGTCATTGGTGACCGTGGCCATAGAAACGATAGAATAAAAGACCCCTTCAGTGTGGACTTGAGTTAGGGGGATGTGTGCACGTGTCTGTGTGGGTACCCAGGTGCGTGCACGCTGAGGGCCCATCTTCTTTACTGTCCACGACTGAGTGGGTGCTGCTGAGAGCATCAGTGCCATGGCTGAAGTCGCGAGGGGCTATCAGCAGTCACTCCTCTCCACTCCACCTGCCACAGGTGGCTCTTTCATCTTCCCAGTCCACAGTCCGTCTCTTATCTTACCCTATAATCATGAATATGGATGTCTCCATCGAGTCGTCAGTACTGTTGGGGCGAAACAGGAAAAAACATCTGAGTGGTGCATTAATGAATACTGTTCCTGTAGTGTTGGCTCGGAGCATATTGATTGGCCTGTTCTGTGTCGAGACCTCCTTCTCCGAGTTTTCCTTTTTTTCCTGAGAACAGAACGGTTGAAACAAATCACCCAGAGAACAAAACCGACACGTTCTTCACGGCCTTCATAAACAAAGAATACAAGTCATATAATCAAAGTTTATTTATGTCAACATACGGGCCGTAAAAGCCGGCAGCCTGCCATTTGAAAGATGAAAGCGTCAATTTGTTATTCATTGTTTTATGGGATGAGCTAATCTCCGCGCCGTTACATTTACAAGCAAATGGACCGCGCGGCCGCGTTGGGGCTTGATTCTGCGGAGCCAGTTGTTGCTGCGCGTCAAGCGAAACGGCGTATGGCAGTTACAGGACGACCGTCATCCAGGTTTAAATCCCGTGAGTGAATTCTGCGGATCAGGCAGTCTTTTTTTGAGGGGAGACATTAATTTTAAGCGTTGCGCTGTCAACATGATATACCGAACCTTTCGAAAGAAAACCAGTAAAGCCCCCGCCGCCAGCCGCCATAGTTGTGTATTTTGAAGAAGGAGAAGAATTTGAGAGCGACTGTGTAACCGTGTCTCCGCTTTTTCCACAGCAGCTGCAGATTATAAGCCGTTAACAATCACTATGCAAACAAAGCCTTTAATCCATCTGGATGAATCACCAGCTATGTTTGTATGCAAGTGTGCTGTTAAAAAAAACAACAACAAGAAAAAAACGATTAGGTCGCTTCAAAATCTGCAGTAATCATTATTTTTATATTAGTAATGACTCAAATGATCAGGACAAGAAAATGATAGCAGTCGCCAACACACATGATGAGTATGTTTTAATGGATTGTTTTATGAGTCAGCATAGTTCCTGCTCTGTTTCATAATCACTGCTCTCATCAAACGGTTTCTTAATTACAATGTTAATTTGTTGACACTGACTAAAATCTTTAAAGGGATTTGTTCATTGGTTGATTTCACCCCCCTCTTGCTCTGACCTTGGTGTGTGCCACAGCTGATTTCCTTTCTGTGAACCTGCACCAGTCCCCCCCCACCCCCTCCCCTCTGGATCTGAGCCTTATTATAATCGAGTGTCAGTGCTTGGCTCCAGGGCTGGAGCTGGCATGTCCTATACAGTTTTTTTTATTTTTTACTTTTCTCAGAGAACAGAGAAAATGCAGATCCAGTCAATGCACAGTCTTGGCTGTCACGTTCCTTGGCACTTACTTATTCAGTTCTGGTTTCCTCCGTGTCCATCTCTGACAGGACCTCCCTCTGCGCCACAGAACCTGGTCTACAACATCAACCAGACCACCGTTAGCCTGGAGTGGAGCCCTCCGGCCGACACAGGCGGACGCAACGATGTCACCTACAGGGTGATCTGCCGGCGCTGCAGCTGGGAACCTGAGGAGTGTGTTCCGTGTGGGCTGAATGTGGGATACTCTCCTGCACAGGCAGGATTAGTGGACACGTACGTGACCATCTTGGACCTGCTCGCCCACGCCAACTACACTTTTGAAGTGGAGGCCGTCAATGGGGTGTCGGACATGAGCCGCACGCAGAGGCTGTTCGCCGCAGTGAGCATCGCGACTGGTCAAGCAGGTAAGGACTCTGCAGTGTTGGCTGATGAATGAACGAATGAATGTTGGTGATGAAAATTTGGGTCAGAATTTACAGAATGACATGACATGCACAGGAATGGCATTCAGTAGAGTCCATATCAGTAGAGTTCAAAACAAAAAAATAAAATAATGTATTCATTAAACCGAAAAGGTTGGGTCAAATCAATTGTAATTCAAAATAAATATCCAAAACAAGAAAAACAATGGGTTAGCCTAGCATTAAGTCAACTAGAAATAAAATCAGACTTGCTCAATGTCCATAAATACATTTGCAAACACATATAAACTTAAGCTAATTTTTTTCTTGAAATAGTGACAATACTTATACTACTATACTACCCCATTGCAGTTTGATCCATAAAACATGAGGTAAACCACTACTATTGGAAGTACTAGCCACAAAGCTCAGCTAACAATGTCCTGAAATGCAGTGCAGTCCTATGCAATGTGACTCCACCTTGGCAACTGGCAACTTGTTGGTTTATTTTTGAAAACCTTTTCATTAGCATTAATGAGCTCACTCTAAAATGATCCTTAATATTTCCAGTATGCATATTACCCAGATTAATTTCGGGCATATATGTCCTACCGGCAAACATTATTACCTCACGGATGGTGCAGACTCCCATTGGTACCTAAAGAGCCTATACTGTGTTTGCAGCTCAGTCTCAAAGGAAACTACCATAATTAAAAATGCAGTATTTTGCAATGACGAACTCTGAAGCCATTTTTATTTATTATTTCTATGGATCCACCCAACAAGATTCATTTCTCATGCTCGAGCATCCATGTAACAGATCTGGCCCAAAAGGACTGCTCTGAAAAAGGAAAAAAAAACAAAACGGAAGCAGCAAAGAGCCCATGGAGCTCTTTAAGTGAATATATAACCTCTGCTTCTGCTAACTACAGCCGTCCTTTGCTATGTGATGGCTAATTATATCCTGCTGCTTTAACATTATCCCAGTGCTTCAGTTGCACACACTCACTCACTGATCATGATAGTGTTAAATGAACATAAAGCTGCTCACCTGCCGATTACCTCTTGAAAATATACTCATTAATAGGTTGTGGATCGTTATCAAGAGCAGTTTATGACAATATAAAACTGTCAGCACACTCCATGTGTCCATTCATGGGAGGGTCGGCTGGAGAGAGGGTCGGCTGGAGAGAGAGTGGTATGCGCGTGTTAGGGATGATGTATTTCTCAAAGCTCGGCCCATGACAGTGACATGAGCTGGAATGTGCCGATGGGTTTCCCGGCCAAGGACACGACGGCATCTGCAGGGAAAATGACCTGCAGGAAAAATGCCAGGGAAAAAAAGAAGAAACAATTAACACATGCTCTTTTCGAGTCACTCATAATTATGCGTGTCACGATGATAACAATTACCCAGTTAACCCTGCTGAATATTTACTCATTATCTATTTTGAATGAGCCAAGACAGTCTCAAGTTTATTATTTCAAGAACATTATTATTTTCGAAGCTTCTCAACTTAAATAATTACATAAGCGCCTCGATATTCCTGCAGTGCATTGTGCTGTTCGGGTGGAACATTATTGTCTGGAACAGTATTTACACAGTGACGCAGTGCTAAAACACCGCTCTGAGACCCACTCGGAACAAATTCCTGTAGGGTTAGCTGCTCTTTAATACAGGGCAAACGAATCCATCTGTTAAATGAGACAGAACAATGTATTTAAATGAAGGATGAAAAGTTCCGAAACTGGAATTAAAAATAAGAGATTAAATATGTAGGAAATAAAATAAGCTTTTTTTTTTAAATGTATGGCATAACCAACAGGCCACTAACTGGTTTGGGTAAATTATGAATTTTAATCTGTTGTGCAGCATTAAACAAAACAAAACAAAAAAAACTCCATTCTCCATCCTTCGCAGTCAAGAACCATTTACTATTTTGCTCGAGAGCTTTGAAAATAACGCCACAGCTTTTATCGTGTGTCACAATTTCACCATCGTACTTACTAACCAACCTTATTTGTGGTGCGAGCTCAGGCGTTGAAAAGGGTAGCGGTAAGGTCATGGACCGAGTCGGAATAAGCGCTTCGATAAAGTACGTCACGCTCATCTGCTAAAAATCCATCCACCGCAACTTCTCCTACATGAAGTTCCACGGCAGGTCAATAATCATTGATTGGTTGGTGTTGATTGACATGTGATGGGTCCCTCATTCCCACAGCCAGCAGACACTTGCTCCATGCTGCTTCTCATCGCGCTCGCTGGACCGTCATTGTGTCCGGCGCTCTCTGGGCTGTTACTGAATGCTTGAGCGCTTTGTAATTGGTCGGCCGGTTCTTCCTTAAAACAAACGCTCCTCCCTGAGTAAGCATGCAGCGCCACTCATTAGAGGATGACTGCATTATTAAAGCTTTTATGGCTCATCATTCAGAATTGATTAACCTTTGTGTGGTGAGACGCCGGGGCCTCACAGCACTGAAAGAACCTCGAGATGAGACTGAGAAGCTCTCGCCCTCTCTCCTCCATCACTTCTCCTCTGCTCCTCCTGCATGATAATCAGCATGAACATAGGCTTGTAGCTGGAGACCGGAGGAGTGAACATGCGCCGTGTGAATGCGGATGGTGATCCGTCTAATGAGGAATTCACACCTCCCCTAATTACACTAAAAGAAACGTCTGGAGCCAGGCTCGAGCTTCACAAGGTGCTGAGTGCTTATTGTTCCCAGAAACCTAATTATGTCTCAGCTCTGTCTTAAATGACTTTAAGTAGAGGCTGCGAGTCCGTAAGCTTGATTTCTCCATCCTCGCTGAGCTTGAGTAGAAATTTGTTATGTTGAGCGTTTTCACCGCTTTCACTGCTGCCATGCTCTGGAAGTTAAGAGCGCGTTTCAATCAGCACTCCATTGTGCATCAGCAGTGCCACAGTGCCAACCTCCAAGGGCCCTCGCTGCTTTAGCTGTCCTCAAGAGCACTTGTAAACAAGGCCCTTTGTTCTTCCAGCACACTTGTGAGTGGGCACTGCTCGTGGAATAACCATTAATATTTATTCAAGCGGGTGTTCACGTCTTAGAGCCGGGAGAAGGGCACAGAAGTAGGATCTGAAATTGGTCATGGGAGAGGGCAACAGGACCTGAGTGTGTATATATGCTCTCCATAAGCATATTCAACTCTGAGACCACAGTGAAAATGGGGTTTGGGTGCAACCAACAAGAGGTGCAAACAATATAATGAGTGAAGGAAATATATATATTTATATATATTGTATATATACACACACACACACACGTATATATATATACATATACATATATATATATATATATATATATGTATATATATGTATATATATATAAACTCATCTGATAAGATATTATTGTGTTTGCATTTGTTTTTTGCGCACTGGAGGAATTTGGAAATCAACACAGAGACTCATCTCCTGTGTTTATTTTGAATCTTTCTTCGCTTCGTTCGTTGTGCAACACTCTCGGCTGAATGCAGGTTGGTTGCTTTAGTGGCCCCCTCAAGTACAAACCTGCTTACACATTCAAAGAGAACAACAGGATATTCCCTTTGGTTCAATCTCGCAGTGCAAAAGTAAGTAAGGGAGGGGGAAAAAAACACGGAGGCGCACAAGAATGTGAGCTTAGCGTTGGACTTTGATGTGAAAAGCCTGGGTAACCCGCGTTGCATGAGAAGCGAACGCCTTCCCTCAGTGTCTGCTTCACTGTCCTCCAGCAGTTAATGTCTAGAGTTCAAAAAGCTTCTCGGGATAATTTATATATATTGAGCAATAATCGTTAGGATATATTAATTGAATATCGGTTTTCAATTGATAACCTCACCCGTAATCTATAAAACCACTCTATCGGCACTTAGTTGTCAGTAAATGGATATTATTCAGCGCAATTGTTAAAGTAACACTTAGGGAACAATACGGCCATTGATTATCCCTCTCTGTGCGCTGATCTGCCACGGTGGCCTTAAACACAAGGACTGATTGATTCGGAGGAGTCCCCAGTGGCCAGTGGCAGCTAGTGTAATTTTCTAGTTAAGCGGATCGTCCTTTGTAGCATTTGTCCCCGGTTTTACGTTACCTGGGAGCCCAGGCCTTTTCACCGCGACCGCTAGCCCGCTGCACATGCCTGCAGTAATTTGATGAGAGCTGGGCCAAGCAGCGAGATTCAACAGCTGCAATAAAGCGGCGGTGGTCTCCGAGCGGCCGCTCCGAGCACTTAACCTGTAGCTTTTCTGTAAATGCCTCCTGATTTGTCTGTCACCCAATCCGTCAGCAATGAATAATTTTCATGGAAGGTGCACTTTAATTACTTTCCCATTTAAATGGCATTATCATGGCCTATCTAGGTAATTAATCTCACCAAGTATCCTGTTTCAGCTTTTTATTGCTGGCAGACGAGCTCCCTAAATCCCCCTGAATCTGCTGTGCCTGAATGAGTCCTCCCTCATAAAAGCTGGCGTTGCCTCTTTCCCCTTCACTCGGTCCCTATCGCAGCCGTCGGACAGTCCTTTCTCCCGGCGCAGGGAAGCCTGTCAGAGCAACGGGCTGTTTCACCGCCTCGGAAAGGACACAGGCGGACACGTCCAGGGTTGTTGTCAAGAATAGGCCTCGGCTCGTACGGTTTTCAAGGGCTGGTGGTTTCAGATAGGCTGGTGATCTTCTGTTTTTCCTTTGTTCTCCGAATGGAACAACAAGTATTATGTTTTGTATCCAGAGCTTTGTATCTAGTGTTACATCAAGTGTCCCAAATGTTGCCTTTTTTTGAAGGTGTGTGTGTGTGCGTGTATAATTATTAATAATAATAAACAAAATTATAATTGTCTTAATTATAATTAGTCTAAGGTATAATTAGACTTTCATGCGGCCCTCTGAGAGTTCAGCGTGTGCTTGATGAAAAGTCCTGTAAATACCATCTATGAGAACTTTTTATGTCGTTAAAGTTGATGTTTTAGTTTGACGGCACCATAAGAGGAAAGGTCACAGTCGTCAAAGCAGTGGCTTCAGCTGACAGCCAGGGAGTAGGGATATGACTACTGAATTTCAGAGGAGTCTGCAGTTGTGTCGTCGTGAAAGCGTTTTTTTTTTTTTTTTGCATTGTTTTACATTTGACATCTATATTGCTTTTAAAATGAATCAAACTGAATGGACCCATCTAAGACAAGTCCAATTTCTACCGACTAAAGTAAACAAGAAATAATATTAAATACAGATTTGCCTGTAAATTTTAGATAATCGGTATAAGACATCAATAAAAAAGTGTTTACGTGGAGAATATGTATGTTCACATGTTGTGGTTTTATCTGATGCTAAAACCGTGTAAAATAATTTCCTACATAATTTGATACAATTACAGTAATAAAACTTTTACATATATTATAACATGAGGTAAGACAGTATTATTATTATTATTATTATTTACAGTCAGGGAGAAACTGTCTCCAGCCCTTTGTGTTTGTATTTCAATGCCGTGTTATTCATTTGCAACATTTGAGGTGAGCGAAATTATTCCTTTTCTGGATACCGCCAGGAAAAGGAGCAATATTGTGATGTTTCTGGCTCTGCTGGGAATATGTGGAAGTTGAAAAGGGAGCGCTGACTCTCATTCCGATTCATACTATAGGCAATGTTCCCCCACAACAGACACAGACACGGCTTTAATTATTCAGACTTCTGCGAGGCAGCAGAAAGAGAATTTTTATTTATTTCTTTTGCCAGTCAATCTGCTGTTTACCTTTCCCCATAACAACTCAACTCCTCAGCCAGAGCCTCACCTTTCCTCAAGCCTTATTTTCCTCTCTCACAGACATCGGCTGATTTTTCAGCCCAGACGCTGACGACTCATTCTCAGGTTTCCCAGGGCTTTGTTGCACTTATCAACAATTTCAGGATGTTAAATTGATGTTTATGTGTGTGTGTGTGTGCGTATAAACAGGAATTTCTTGGAACAAACCAGGAAATTGAGATACTGAATACTGCTGACTCGACTCCGCCGCATGTTTCGCATGTCGTTGACAGGCAGGCCGATTGGTTGGGAGTTAAATGTTGCTGTAAATTCACCTCACAGCGCCATCTGTTTAACTGGTGCACATGTGCACTGCACTGAATGAAAGAGATGAGCCAAAAGCCTCCAACGAGCAACTTTATTAAAGTGTTAACGAAGGCTCAGACTGTAATTATCCTTCCATACGCAAATCAATCTATGTATGGAAGCCAAATCCCTTTTGTTAAAGGCTCAGTTTACCCAAATTAAAAAAAAAAAAATCCTCACTTACGTTTTGTATTAGCTATAAAAAGATATGTTTTTTTGTAATTGCCCTTTCAGTACAATAGAGGAAAAAAAGCATTGAAATGCTAAATTTTAATTCATATTAAAACAAACATCTTTTTAATTAGGTCAGTGCCTCTTTTTCTGCCATCTGATGTATTAATAATCATTTAGACAAGTCATCGGAAACTTGATTTAAATCTCACTTACGTCACATACATTTTATTAGAATAAGTATTGAAGTACCTTTGTACCCCTGTGTTTTTAATTATACTTTGGATGGTATGATTTAAACATTTCAACATTCACTATTAAATGGACTTTATTGTAGTATTACAGCAGTGCTGTTTGCTCCTTTTGTATTTTAGTTAACATGATGGTCCTGGACGTTTCAAACCTTACCTGACTACAACTTATTAACTATATACCAGCGGCAGGCAGAACTGATTATATCCAAGCTCCTGGAATTTTATTCTGTCGATGAAAGAAAAACGTTCTTGTTTCAACACATTTTTCCCACGTCTGCATCCGGGCTGTATTCTCCATGTATGTGGTAGCAGCACATGAGCAGATGAAGCCCACGCCACCACCATCACCACCACAGGGTGACAGAGCACAGGCAGAGAGTAGTCACTCAGTGAAATTACAGACCTGAAGGGTAGTTGATGAGAAATGTCACTGTCGACAAAAATGGAACTAATATATTCCATCCCAGGTTTGTTGGACACTTATTAATGTCTTTCAGTGAGTGCCACTAATTGAGGTAGTCAGTCTGGTGCAGCAGATGAAGCGTGGGACAAATAACTGCGACCTGCAGAACAAAGGAACTGCATTGAGAAAGTACATATTTAGCGGAGGACTTGGAGTGCACGGTGTTCTCGGGCTGAACAACAAAGAGCACATTGTAGCGCAGCATAGATGATTATTCATCAATGCTCCAGAAATGTTGATTTTTTTTTTTTTTACTGTGTGAGAGAGAGTTTCATACGAAACTCAGTGAAATCTAGTAATAACAGGAAAGTGTTGAAGTCGGTTCACAAAACGGGTTTTCTTCACTGGTAGACTTCAAATCAGAAATGCATCTGGTGCAAAGCAAACACAAATGTAATGAATTTTTATTCCCTATGTATTGATGTAAACTTAGTAATGTAATGATGTAACGTTTGAAAAGGAGTGGCATGGGAAAGTTGTGCTAGTCAGAAACATAAGATGCTTATACCTTCAGAATAGAAGAGTTACTGTATAATTGGCACTTGTGGCCACAGTAGCTTCAGCTGAGCAAAGGTTTAGCAGTCTGGCAAAGTAATGATATGATGCTGTCAAGTTATTGTGATGCAAATGTGCGCCACTCAGATGAATCATCATACAGAAGCTGTAATCATAAGATGTTCTGTCTAATGAATGGATAAGAGCTGACTGCAGCTGCATCACTATAATTATTTCGCATTTCTTTCTTTCGGCTTTTCTCTTCTGTTGCATACTATTGTAAGTGAATATCTTGTGAAGGAATCATCCTAGACTGGCTAAACTTATTATAGACTTCATATCATTTATAACTTATATTAAAGTTATTGCTAATTTCTTTTGTAGTACATTATTTGATACTGTACTATACTATACTATACTATACTATACTATACTATACTATACTATACAATAGTGGTTATGGTGGTTTTATTGTATGAATAAATAACACAATCATTTCTTTGGAAGTGATCAGCAGCATAGCAATAATAAAACAGGCCATTGTTAGCTGCAGTGCTCCAGGCACAAATGAATCTCCTCCACGTTTAAACTTGCTCTGTGTGTGTGTGTGTGTTTGTGTGTGTGTGTGTGTTTTATAATGGGGGCTGGTCAGTGAACGCTGGCCGCAGCTCGGCAACACAGGTTCTCTCCGCTCTTAATAAACACCACAATACTTTCCCTCCCTCTCACTTTTATCTGCTCGCCCGCATTGCTCTTCGTCTCCGTCCCTGTGAACATTCATGCAGACCGTGCACATACACCACACATACCACACTCGCCCTGTCAGCGTGCACCTGTGACTCCAGGAGCCCCCTGATATGGAACACATGCTCGGGAATCTCACGGCCCCGGCTGCAAAGGGCTGCAGCACTTTGCAATGGAGCCGCTCGAGTGTTTCATTTCCTGCCGAATGAGTTAAAAGGACTTTCAGGAGTAATAAAAAGCCAAGCAGGGTTGCATTCCATAGGTGCCCAAGAGCACAGAATTCCACCCGCTGGACAAAACACACACACACACACTCAAAACAGCAATCCCAAGTCAATGCTGCACTTTGATCGCTGTTTCCTGCAGGCAGTGGTGTTTTGTCTGGAGGTGCAGAGGGACCGGTCGGAGCTCAGAGAGTGGTAGCATGTTTGTCGTAGAGGGCATGTTTTTCTTGTCACACGCAGGAAAAACAACATGTCCTGTTGCATGTTGGCTGCACGAGCAATGAGGCATCTCCTTTATCCTGTGAACGGGAGCAAAGTCCTGTTTTTTTTTTTTTTTGTTTGAATCAGCAAAAAGGGGAAAGTGTCTTTGTTTAATTTCGATTTTATTCAGACTTTGGGCATAATTTAACTTGAACTTCTCTGTTTACATTTGATCAGACTGGTTAAATAAGCAGCTCAGGGCTGGTTTCACAGTGAAAACTAGACCTCCTTTGAAATCACCCTCCTTTTGCTTTCTGAGTTGTGCAGAATTTTTTTTTTCTTAATTTGAGATAATGAAGCTTAATGATCTGCTTTTATGTTTTTGTTCATTCATTCCTGTATAATATTAAAACTACACTAATGGCCTGGGTTAAATGGACAGGTGATGATATGAGGCCTATTCCAGTCAACCTGACTATTTGTACATTGTTGCAGAGTTAGACTGTGTGTATTGAGAATAGCAACCCTCAGATTTAACATTGTTTAATTATTCCGTATCCCACTATTCCATATACACACACACACACACGCACGCACGCAAACACACAAATGCACGCACGCACGCATGCGCACACACACACATGCACACACACACACACACACACATTTGCAGGGGACTAGTTGAAACGTGTGTGAATGTCCCAAGGTGCATTTTGCTGATCGTTTGCTATTAATCAAACTACCACAATCTATGTTTTCAATAGCTGTGCATTATAGGACTGGTCAACTTGGATGGATGTAGTTACTGAAGCTCACAAAGTATAAACCAGGACAGTATTCGATTATGTGTTGATTACTAGTGGAGATGAGATTTCGCTCTAATGAAATGGGCTCTGAAAAAAACAACAACAACCACACAGCGAGCCGTGTGGCAGCTGTTGGGTGACTGCATGTTTCACAGGTTTCTCCTGCGGTGAGAAAAGTACATGTGATTAGTCAAGAGCTGCTCTTTGTGTCACTCCCACACTTCGCCCTAAGTAGGAGAAAGTCACTCGATAAATGCTCCTTATTTTTCACCGACAGTAAAGAACCTTTTCAGATGCTTTGAAGAACTTCTCGGCGTTCTCCAGGACTCCGACTGAACGCGACCCAGATTGTGCACGCTCGCGAGCATCGCTTTCTTCCTGGTTGCGGAGGCCTGTGAAACAGTTGGTGAAGCGGTTGTGGGACTGGTGGGGATTATGGTCTGTGAGCACTGCTCACTGGAGATGAAAGAATCGGAGGGCAAGATTGACAGCCCCCCCCCCCCCCACACACACACACACACTCTTTCATTGTCTCATCAACGTACTGTCTCCTGCAGTGAGGAAAACTAATTATGTCTCCGACCCCCTGCTTCCCCCCCCCCCCCTCCCCTCCACTTTTATTCAGATCATCATCACACTTGGAAATCATAATGAGTTTGTGCCCGACCACTTTGGCTTTGGTGCAAGGGGAGGGGGGAGGGGCCCAAGGTCCATTTGCCTCCGCTCCAACAGGCCTCTGGCAATTACCGATGACCTTTTGACCCTCAAAGCTGTTGCCTCACATTCTTTCAGGGCCTGATCAGAGACACCTGCTGGCACCCTCAGCTGTTGTTACATTCGGCCTCCAACATCATCAGATGATTGCTGTCGTTACATACTTGCAGTTTGTGGTATTTATTATATATATATATATATATAAACATTTGCTATTGTTTCCATGGAGGGCGTGTGTGGACAGTATTTCCTGACACTAAGCAGCCACTGGAGATGTGCTGAGACCCACAGAGAGCTATTCATCTGTGTAAACCACACATTGACAGCTCCCCCCCCACACACACACACACTCTTTCATTGTCTCATCAACGTACTGTCTCCTGCAGTGAGGAAAACTAATTATGTCTCCGACCCCCTGCTTCACCCCCCCCCCCTCCCCTCCACTTTTATTCAGATCATCATCACACTTGGAAATCATAATGAGTTTGTGCCCGACCACTTTGGCTTTGGTGCAAGGGGAGGGGGGAGGGGCCCAAGGTCCATTTGCCTCCGCTCCAACAGGCCTCTGGCAATTACCGATGACCTTTTGACCCTCAAAGCTGTTGCCTCACATTCTTTCAGGGCCTGATCAGAGACACCTGCTGGCACCCTCAGCTGTTGTTACATTCGGCCTCCAACATCATCAGATGATTGCTGTCGTTACATACTTGCAGTTTGTGGTATTTATTATATATATATATATATATAAACATTTGCTATTGTTTCCATGGAGGGCGTGTGTGGACAGTATTTCCTGACACTAAGCAGCCACTGGAGATGTGCTGAGACCCACAGAGAGCTATTCATCTGTGTAAACCACACTGAAATGGATTCTCCAATGGAAGATTACATCTAAATGAAAGCATGGAAGAGCTGATGTCCTCAGAGACCCACTTAATTAAATTTGTGAAATTCCTCCCAAATCATCTCGCTATCGCGCTGGGGACTCGCCATCGAGCGCTGCCAAAAAAAAAAGGGTGTCACGATGCGTTATGACCGGTATATGCTTTGGCAGCAGACGTGTGGATGAGAGCTGAAATTAGAGGCCTGCAGAGACCTCTGTGCTTCCAGTAGGTCTGGCTTTTGTAAAAACACTCCTCCACTGCAGAGAGATAATCACTTATTAATGTCAAGATGTTATTTCAGGTTGTTTTTTATCTGCTGTGCAAAATTCAAATTAAATCTAGCTTTTTAGACCCAGTGACTTAATGCACAGACTGGATGCAGTCCAGCAAGTTGTACTTGCTTGTTAATGTGACACGTTACAGGTACCGTCCTGTGCTTCGTGGCTACAGATCGCAGCTGATGGAGCAGGTGACTCAGTGTGAGAGTCCAGACTCGGTGTGGCAGCAGACGAGCGCACTCTGTGAAGTCTCTGCCCCCCGATGCACTGACGCCAAAGCCGGCTGTTCTGCAGGAGGAGAAGCCTCCTCTCCCTCCAGACCGTCAACACTGTCTTTGTTACTTGGCCTCCTCCGGCGAACCTTCTGGTAGCTTGCTTTAGACTGCGCGAACAAGCCTGGCATTTGCATTCGAATAAACTCTCCGCTCTCCAATTAACTGGTGACAAAGTGGATTGGAGATACGCTAAGCAAACACGCCGGACGTCTGACACAACGAGGCAAAAGCCACTGTCTGTCATTGTCCCGGGGATAATTGGGAAGCAGTCTGGGAGATGCTCGACACCCTGAAAAGCAAACGCTGGCGCAGACCCCTCCCACAAAGTCTCAACGCCTCATCTCCTTTGCTGCCCATCAGACAGACATCACCAATTACAGTAATAGCGAATCCCACAGCCAATACACACATGCTGACAGTCACGTGACGGCGTGCAGGCCTTAATCAGGACGTCAGCCGTCACCGCTCACTTTGGAAGCCACATGGTGCTGCTGCACTTTCAGACAGGAAGTGTCCATAAGGGACTGTGTTTGACTGTGCACGTTACAATATCAGGTTCATGACTATATCTGTTATGTTTACATTTTTAAAAACATTTTTAGCTAGTTCTATTATCAGTCAGAAAGAACTTTATGAAATAATGAATTAGATTAAGAAGTTATGTTTAGAAAACCTTGCACCTTGCATCACATCAGCAGGAAGCAGCACTGATTGGATGATGGATGACTTCTGCCTGTGCACCACCTGATATACTGACATACCCTGCCATTGTGTGTGTGTGTGTGTGTGTGTTAATGCTCCACACTGCTGGTGGTCTGCACCCAGTAGGAAATCTGCATCACAAACAGCAGCCACCCACCCCATCACACCCCCCACCCCCCCACCCCAACCTGACCCACCCCCTGCTGCGTCTTTCTGAGCCTGAATCCACACAGCTCCACACAGTCTGTGGTGCAGTGAAGGCGTCTATATAGATACGAATGGTCCCACCAACTATTCTGGAGTTTAATAGTGAAGGATTAAGGCAATTCAGACAGATTTACAAAGGACGGGCTGGGCCAGCTTTTTTTTTTAATTGACGCTGTGGACTAATGGCAGTTGTGGGCATTTCGGGGAGACAACACAACGTGTTGTGTGTGTGTGTGTGTGTTAATGCTCCACACTGCTGGTGGTCTGCACCCAGTAGGAAATCTGCATCACAAACAGCAGCCACCCACCCCATCACACCCCCCACCCCCCCACCCCAACCTGACCCACCCCCTGCTGCGTCTTTCTGAGCCTGAATCCACACAGCTCCACACAGTCTGTGGTGCAGTGAAGGCGTCTATATAGATACAAATGGTCCCACCAACTATTCTGGAGTTTAATAGTGAAGGATTAAGGCAATTCAGACAGATTTACAAAGGACGGGCTGGGCCAGCTTTTTTTTTAATTGACGCTGTGTGACTAATGGCAGTTGTGGGCATTTCGGGGAGACAACACAACGTGTTGGAGGCATCAGCTGCTGATTGTTTCCTTGTGGAGCCTCAGAATTTATGAGACCCGAGCCAGAATATTTGCAGCAGGGATAGATTAGGGAAAAAAAAAAAACATATATATATATATACTAGCTTCACTCTGTGCTGTACCTGCTTCCTTCTGTACCTGAAAAAAAGCAGCAAAGCACAGATTGAGCTTTTTTTCCCCCTTCCTTTTTGTTTGGCCATTTTCCGAACTTTAATCAGTTTGCCGACTTCAAGGAGGTACAATGCATTTCCAGAAACGCTCCTTTCGTACCCAGTAGGGAAAGCGATTTGTCAGTTTTATGCAACCATTCCCTGCTTTTCCAATTTTAAGCAGCTCTCTCCATAAGCTCGCCACAAAGCCATGAAAGAGTCAAAGAGAGAAAACATTATAGGATGTCTAATGTAGCTGTTACCGAAAAGACAAAAAAAAGCCACACGGTGCCACCCTGAGCACGCCAGGTGTATTATGTTGCCCCACTTGTAGTCGTACTTTCAAATCCTTCTCGGTGTAACTGTTATTTTCTTCCCCAGCTCCGCTGATGATCCCTGACATCTCATTAGAGTGTCTGTTATTCGTATTACCCACGCTAAGGCGAAGTGATCACGCTGGATACTGTGAGGTACATTTCTGTAACCAGCCAAAGAAGAAAAGAGTCATTATCGAGTCCAATATATAGTTGGCAGAAAAACAGAGAACATTTTGCTCGGAGGAGAAAGTACACGCTATGAGATTGTTTCCCAAGATACATTTTCAAGGCTAATTATCTCCCAATAATGACATCATTATAATGATGGTGAGCCAGTGCTCACTGCTGCTGAAGAGTGGAACTCACACATACACATACAGCCATGTACCAACGGCTTCTTCCCAATCCAAAACCAACCTTTTCATAGGGTTAAGAAAGAAGCTGCTGTGATGTTTATTCAGAGCTATGATTTATGGGTATTATCATAAGCTCTGATGAACAGGAAGCCAGTTCATTTGTTCTACGAGCTTGATTCTGTTAAATATTTCTGGATATTCCCTGTACAGTGCGTTATTCCCTCAGAGTGTGCTGCCATTACTTCTTTATTTATTATTAGATTAATCACGACTAACGCGTTACATGGAAAATATTCCGTGCTTGAGTTTTGTTCCACGTTTGCAGTTATTAGTAAATAAGACGTAAGAAGATGTTGCCTGTAGCAGTGATGATGATTTCTAATGCGAGATTGTTAGTTAATGTCAGTTCAGATTTAATGATTCAAAAGTAATGCTATTAATAATAAACTTTTATCTTTTTTTTATATTCTATTATAAAAGAAGTCATGCCATTGGCTTTTCCAAGAGTTAATATCTGGGTACAGGTGCTGCACCGGTACTGGGCGTTTCTCCATTGAGTGAATTTGACTCCTTGCATCCAGTCACTTACCATGGAAATATGGGGTGGCTCTGGGTGCAGGGGGTTGGGGGGGGGAGTGGGTTGCACAGGTCAGACAAAAAGGACAGTGGATCTGCCTTGGTGGAGGACAGAGCGAGCTGGGAAACGATTCATGCCGAGTTCAGCCGGGCAACCTGAGAGCTGCCTTTGTCTCTGCAGGCAGCCCGTCACTCAGCACGGTTTCTGTTGAATACTGCTGGGAGGGGGGTGGAGGGCCGCGGCAGTCTGAGAATACTCTTCCTATACACTCAAAAAGCTTCTGAGTACCACAGACTTTAAATAATACTCCAGAATAAATAATAGTTATGAATTTGACCTTATTAGTCGTAAACTCTAAGACGCCGCTGCAGGTGAGACACTTTTCCTGCCACGGTACACACAAGCTATAAAAGGATTTCACCAGGACAAACAGACCTAATGTTTGTGTTTGCCATGTGTGAAGCCGCGGTCCAGGTCACGAGCGTGGGCTGTGTGCTGCTGTCTGGTTCCCTTCACCTCCTGTCATGTGCCTTTTTTGTCCGTGCATAAAGAAGACGTCAGCCCTCATAGCTGATGGTGGACGGATGAGCGATGGGAGCGTCGCTGCTGATGACAGACAGGCACGCACAAAAAGCCTACACTCAGAACTACAGTCGGACAAAAAGTAGGCTTTTGTACATTCAGCTTTTGTTTTTTTTGCCTCCACATGCAGTCTGGCTGGAGGCCTGTCTGGAGTGTCTGGCCTGGGGTTTACTCATCATGGGCCCAGCTGCCAGCATCAGGCTGTCCCCCTGATTACAGGGCTGCTGCTGAGTTGGCTGGGCGTTCCGGTCTTATCCCTTATCACCAGGTGTATTTTCTCGGAGCCTTGCGCCGCGTGTGCGCAGATGCAGGCGTTTTACTCCAACGGGCACGCCCGTTAAATGAGTTGTGTGCTCTCCGTGTGAGGCCATTATCGCCGTCCAGGTTCTGTCCTGTCATGCAGAATGGGGTGTAGCTAGGTGGAGCTTTGAGGTCGGCTTTTATTGGATCAGTGTGGGATTTTAAAAAAAAACACACACACAGACACAAAATGTGTGAACGTCTGAGTCTGTATGATTGCATATCAACATGTCACAGCACTATGCTTCATCATAGTTATTCCTTTTTCCCAATTTTTCATAATTAACCTGCCCTCAAGTATGTGTAAGGCTGTTTAGATCATACTATCTTATATTATCCTTGGCCAGTTTAACTGGATCCTGCTGACCCTCTGTCTAATTCATGCACAATATGTGCAAGTATATAAATTACAGTTTGTCCAGGTGCTAAACTAAAAAGTCAGCGTTGACCATTTCTCTGTTTGGATTTTTTTTTTTTTTCAGCGTTGACATATACACAACATTTGAGATCTGCCGCAGAATTGAAAACTTGGGGTTCGAACCGAGTTTGAGCCGTTTGGTTGTTTTTTTTCTGGGAATGCGGGCGATGTGTTTGCTCTCCCGCAGATCTTTCCCACTTGATGTGATGGATGAAGATTGTTTTTCCGTCAGACAATAATGAAAATGCCAGCCCAGCCCTGCAGTGACCAACCTTGGAACGCCAGCACCTCATCTGGCGGCGCACTGAACTTGTTGACATATTCAAGGTGCTCGTCGACACGACTGCAGCGCCGGGCGGGGAAGCGGGGGTGGGAGGGTGCGTTCTGCCCCTTCCACAGCTGTCCACAGCAGTTTGAACAGGGTCATTTTCAGTCCTTGTTGGACGTGTCTCTGACTCGTACCCTGATTTGATTTAACTGTATGGTGTCTTGGAGATCTGCGGGCCTGCCCCAGATCTGTTGGCAATCAGCAGCGTGTTGGACTAGACTGCGCTGTGCTAAATTACAGAGGCGGCTGAAGGGGCCCTGGATGTGATTTCTCTGGGATGGAGCCGCTCCAAGACTGTGATTAAAGAGCATATGAGCCCTGATTAATATGATCATCTTCCCCGATGACAGAGATATTTCTGTCATAAATGGATGTTATGATGCCAGCCCTCAGTGATCGGCGCGTGTCCCCACGTTCTGCAAAACGACGGTGGCGCTTGTTATTTTCTTTTAATATTTTTCATGGCGCAA
The DNA here is from genome assembly GCA_016785345.1 of Trinectes maculatus. Taxonomy (NCBI): domain Eukaryota; kingdom Metazoa; phylum Chordata; class Actinopteri; order Pleuronectiformes; family Achiridae; genus Trinectes; species Trinectes maculatus. The sequence goes on from JAFBJQ010000018.1 coordinate 254,457, forward strand.
ATCAAACATTCGATATGAGATATAACGAGAGCAGTCTCCTCTGCGAGGCTACAGAGGAGTGTGACTATAGGGGTCGGAACCTCAAAATAATAGCGGCGCCTCAGGATTCTGACCCGATGTGTGCAGGCACGGTGCATTCTGTGAATGATCTCACTTATCAGTCCCCAGTGAGCTCCGATGTCCAATCGCGGTTTCCGATTGGAGCGCAGGGCCCTCAGGCTGTGCTTTGACATTTAAAGGAAGCAAAGAGGTGGAAGGCCATTTGGCTGCTTAGCAGCCCCGGTAAATATCTGCAGTCAGCGCGGCGGCTTCGCGCCGTAATCGGCTCTGTGCCTTTTCACTCCTCGGTCTTTGTTTTATTAAGATAAACGATAAAGCCACTGTGTATGCACGCGCGGATCTCTGCTTAGCCGGGCCGCGTGTTTGAAAAGACATGCCTCGCAGCTGCTTGTTGTGAAAAAAAGGTCAGCGGATAAGCAAAGCCAAGCGTGCACATTATAACAAGTGCCAGTGCTTTCATTTCTCATATGGCCCGCGCCTGTTTGCTGCACGGTGCATTCCCTCTGACGGCCCCGGTGCCGAGCTGGAGTTCAGATGGCGTCGTTAGAACACAGCTCGGCAGCGAAAGGGATTTGGACAAGCACGGTATGTTTTTATGACTTCATCAGGCCGCCTTGGCGACGAATGCTACAGATTACAGGAAATTCGGCAATTAAAAAGGAGAATATCGGACGACGGATCTTTCAGCCAGGCGCTGGTCGGGGGTTTGCTCTGATTAAGCGGGTTCAGATGAACAAAACCGAGGTTTATTTACAAACTGGCGGAGCTTTTTCCTCTGTTATTGACCCTGTCATTTCCATCCAGCGACCTCCCCGAAACCAGTCTGAAGCTCAGGCGTGTTTAGCTCCGTCCCACCACGCCACCTCTCATCACATTACATCCGGCACACACATGCAGGCCTGCTGTGTATTGTCACAATAATTACGATTGCCAGACTAAGTCAACAAATGTTCTATTTTGGCAGCCGGGGACATTTTATTACAAACAACTGGGCTCTGTGTTTCTTCTGCGAACGGTTAAGGATTTTAAATTAAGAGTCTGGGTTTTACGCCTGTGGTAAATATGCGGTTTTGGCTCAATCAAGCCGCAACACACATTTAGTTTATGTTGCATGTCATTGTTCTTTGGAGTCTCACTGCTGGTTCCCATCTGCCAAGATGATCACGACCTTCTCCAACATGACCCGGTTTGTGAAAGACACAGGAGGAAATTACATTTCACGCCGAGCAGTATTAAACTACGTCTCCGCTGATTGCCTTTGATCACACTGGCTTCTCGACTCATACTTTATGCTATCTGTCTGTGGAAAAAACAGAAAAGACGGGTGAGACGTACACTTTGAATTGGGAGTGAGGCTAAAGAGGACTACAGTATGTGATCTGAGCTCCGAACAATCTGGCTTGAGCCTTCGAATCGGAATGAGTCCTCTGAGATGATCCCTGAGCTAAGAGGGGGCGATTTTGGCCTCCTCTCAGGACAATAATCAGACCTTGTGCATTTTTCTTAATTTCCCCTTCATATCTAATCAGTGGAATGTATTTTTAACTTTGCCGACAACTAGAGGACCACACTTCTTTTCTCTCTGCGCTGCTCATGAATGATTTGAGGATATTTACCCTTTCAGCAACGAGTAGCTAAAGTGTTTCCATGTGGGTC
>JAFBJQ010000018.1:256410-298894 GCA_016785345.1 Trinectes maculatus
TGTAATAATTTTTAACAAAGTGAATTTGATGGTACTTTTTTATGTTAGTTATTTATTGATTGGTATAGTAAAAGATCCTGCGACATACTACAATGTTGACATTACCCCAAGATGCCCCTGAGTGCCCACTGTGAACCGGCCGATCGTTTCACCATTGCTGGTGCATGATTATGTAAATTTAGGCCATGGTACAATAGGGAGGAAATGACTCCATTGGTTGGTCCCCTACATGAGGGAAAATAAATATGGCTATTGCAGAGCCAGTTCTGGCTGACTTGAAGAAATCAGTGAGTGTGCTAAGAGCCACTGATGATAGGCTGCCAGCCCTGCTCCCTAATTTGGATACTGACACAGGAAAAGCCGAGTGCTTCTTAAATAAGTCCTTGCCAGCTTAACAATTATGTAACACAGCTGACCAGAGATTTCTGCGTCTCTTATGCTATTCAACAGCATTTTAATATGATATGTGAGCATGCAACGTGGCGCACCCCCCCCCCCGCAGGTTCAAATGAACCCACTGTCAGGAGGCAGTGAAGGGGCAATCATGCACAAGTGTGCCTTGTGTGTGTGCATGTCAGTGTGGCATGAATGCAATTTCTCCTCACTGACCTTCCACTCTGATCCGGATCCCCGGCTACACAGTTGCACTGAGGGCTTTAGTTTCGCTGTTAAGTGTGGGTGATTCATTCAGCAAATCACATACCAAAAAAGAAGGTTTTTTTTTTATTGACATCTAATATGGTTCCTTCATAGGCAAACATGCAGCATCATTTGAGAACATTTCTTTCAGACCTCAGTGTTGCTTTTTATACTTTTGAAAAAAAAAAAGAAAAGCCCATGAAGTAAAAAGAATTGGATTTATACATCTCTGCAGATCTGGAGGACTGATGTGAATAGACGATAGTGGGGTCCTTGAAGTGGAGGATAATGAGGGTAGAATTTGATGGCTGTGTTGAGCTGTCAGTGGTGAAAGCATCTGATATGTATTAATAATCAGCCCATCACCTCTGGAGCTGTCAACCCTATAGAACTTGAAAGATCCCAACCAGGACTCCTTCAAATAAGGCCTGGCTAATTGCTCTCAGAAAGGGTCACCTTTGACCCCTCATGCACGATCAGTAAAAGTGTCCCTGCCTCGACTGGCATTGCTATGCAAAAAGCGCTGTGTCCTTTGCCAGGCTTTGTTGGTTCAGGGGTATCTTGTGCACCGGCAGCTGGAGTGTTCGAGGTGAACTGGAATCGCAGAACGATGCTGCCCGTTCTTTGTTGGAAGGACAAAGCTTTTGCTCAAACTTTCCAAAGTAAAGGTTTCAAAAGGAATGGGACCACGTTCATTTATGGGCTCAGACATTTCCTGTTGAAAGCTGCCTGTTGCTGGGCGCGCAGGCCAAGAACACCAAAACAGTATGCTAAAAATGACACATAAAACAAAAAAAAAAAAAAAGATATTGCTCAACGACTCGATTTGATGACAACCGTATGGTTGTTGTTTTTACAGACTAATGTCTGATGTTGTCCAGATGTTAAAGCAATGTTCCACTCATAATAATGACAAGACTCGCGCTAGTCCTGTTTGAGCCTAAATGGAGGCGACTCGGCGCAGTGGGGCAGTAGCACTGAGACACTGCCTCTGTAGGCAGAACATTGTCACACCACCTTAAACGGTACTGCATTATACTGAAATACTGCATACGTTCATCTCTTCTATGTGGACTATGTTTGAGTTTGTATAGTGTAATACATCACTTGACTAAAATACAGTTAAAAAAAACAGCTGTCTGTGGCATCAAGTGATGCTGTTTTCTCACATGTACAGTGAAACATTAACATATCAGCAACATGCCGGAATTCTTTTTTTTTTTCTTTTTATGTTTCCCAAGAGCCACTCAATGTACCTGATACTCCAGGTACATTCCCTGCTGAGTGGGTGAATGGCCTACCACAAGCCAAGTCTCAGTCTGCCCATCTCCACAGTCAGACAGGTGCACAGTGGCTGGGGGTAGATAACATCCACCCACACACACACACACACACACGCGCACACACACTTATTTTCAGTTCACACAGGCATGTAAACAACCACTCACCCACGCAGAAAAAAAGCACAGGCTTTCCAGCTGTACAAACCAGCTGAGGTCACATGAAATTTGGCAAGATGATTGCGCCGTCTTAAAATGTAAATTGCATCCTCGGAGCAGGGAGAGACAGCCGTTTCCCACCAGGAGAGGATTACATGGAGAGCAGGCGACAAGGAGCAGGCAGCAGTTTGACACAGAAACGGAGCGTTGGGGAGAAGAAGGTGTGGAAGTGTGAGGGGTGGCAGAAGGTGCTGGGTGCGGCGTTCAAATTCATTTGCCTTAAATCCAGTGACCCGTGCACGATTGTCGACTCACGCGGGAAATTTTGGTTAACCTGGGTGAAGTCATCACTTTCAACATGGAATGGTTTTCATCTCCCCGTAAGCACATCTTGACTAAAACTGTGCGGTCTCGTCCTTAAAAGGGAAATTCCACCAATTTCACACAAGTGTCATCTTACTAGTCTTCCGTGGCTCTGCGGGTGAAAACATTTTGATCTGAAATGTGCTTGAAGAACCAGACTCCTCCTTCACTGTAAATAACCCGGATGTCAAATGCATCAGTTGCTGTCAATGCAAAAAAAACAAAAAACAGTTAATGTTAACATAGATTCTTGTGCAGCCTTAAAGTTATAAAAGAATATAAAAGAATTTTTGCCCATTTAAGATATAAAAAAGTTTATCCAAATATCTGCACTGTCTCCACCTTCACACATTAATTTCCACAGTTTGATATTATGGAAATTAGTCAGACCTGCTTTACTTTTGTTCCTGTGTCCATATTTCATCCAGAGGATATGTATGACCCTTGTTACAGTGAGACTATTACGCTTTTATTTTCAAATTAAAAAGCTGTTATAAAAAAAAACACTCTTAAAATGCCAACAATCTTATGCACCTCAACACAGATGGTTCTGTAGGCGGCAACACAAGCACATCTTGGAAAATAGCACAAATTCGTGTATGAGTTGAAAGTGTTCATATGGTCCGCGAGGCGAGTGGAGAGGCAGTGAAAGACGCTTATGTAATGAACTACCTCCTCGCCGCTTTCGCCTCGAAGACAAATCAGCCGGCTGAGTGAAAGAAGAGGATATTAAAAAAAAAAAAACACTGTCTAATGTATTCAGAAGATATTCAAATGCAGAACACGGTGGAGCCTGGCTTCTGGATCAGTTAGCATTAAAGGAAGAGCTTTTCAGGGTCACTAACACATTTTCTAATAACGTAAAAAACGAATGCACAAATGCCTCTCCAAATAGTCACTTTAAGACCGGCAGCACAATTATTCAGGTTTCCACTGTGTTAAGCCCCCATAGGTATGTTGAATGTCTGAGGGTGGCTCACTAATTCTGGTCTCCATGATGTTGAGTCAGCCATTAATGCCTGTCACAGAGAGAGATTTTTTTTTTTGGAGAATGAAGGCGTTCATTTGGAGCCTTGGAGAAATGGAGAATAACTGCCTCTCGGTTGTGAAAATCACCTTCCTGGAATGAGCCTCTTTTCAACCCATGGAACAGCTTGTCTGCTAATACTATTCACTGATCTCATGATCTCTGTGGAAACACGGGGCCCTGGCTGCCTGTCACCCGGGGTGGAATAAGGGGGTGGAAGGAGGGGCCGTGCTGGGCTGAGCCATTGCTGCCACCGCTGGAGGCCAAAGGGGGGGTAAATGGAGCAGATCTGGTGCCGGAGCCTATGTTGCACTCTGGATGGAGCGGAAGCTGTGGGGAAAGTCGCTTATTTCCTATTATTACTGTTGCACGTGATTGGTTGTTCTAGCTGCTTGTGGGATCCAGCATTTTTCGCAAACCTGTTGAATCAAAAATGGTTCATGGGTCAGCGAGTCAATCGTATGAATCTAGTTGTATCATGGGAAGCGCAAAAATCCAGTGTCTTGAAGTCTGTCCCAAGCAAGGGTCTAAAAGTCCGAATTTAAATGCCTCTTCTGCATACGATTTGATGAGTCTCCTGTGAGTCCTGCACCTTTATGGAAGTTCAGTGCCGAACTGCAAGAGTGGGCCCTTTTAACTCCATAGTGTTGTACTGTAATAACATCAAAGAAAAGAATTTGCTTCTACAGGTAATTCACCTGAGAAGCAGCACAGAGAGAAAGGAGTTGGATGTGGATTTCATCGTCCGTACAAATAAATCAAAGTGTAACTTGATCCGAAAACACCTCGCACAAACAGTGCGGTTGGTTACATTCACTCAAGTTTCCTGCGTCAGAAATCAAATGTTCAGAGAATTACAGTCCTTATTATTTGTATATTTCAGAGTCGGTGAGTTCTGCGCATTGTAAATATAATCTCCTGAACGAGCCTGTCTGCCTGTGCATACAGGGGAGGAAAATCCATCTGCAGGGCATGAAAGGAAACGTCAGATTAAAGCAGTAAACACAGACAAGAGGCAACATTTAGTGCCCATAAACCCAAACCAGAATTAGATGCTGGAAGGGAAAGGTCCATATTTCAAGGGCATCGTTGGGATGGAGGAAGAGAAAGCAGCCAAATTGGACGGAGTTAAGCTGCAATAACTGCTTGTTATGACTCGAGAGAGAAAACTCAGTCGTCCCTTTGACCGGGCCGGCTCCGCCGAGAAAGGATATATTGTACCCGTGTTTCGGGTGGATCGTGAGGGGACATGTCATAACAGCACGTTTTTGGCAAGGTCTTGGGTTGTCGGCTCTTGTGTGCGTTATTGTAAGGAATGCTGATGAGGCTTTAGGAGGTTTTAATCCAGCTTTAGTTATTAGTGGCAGGCCATCCCTGAACAATATGGGGGTCAGGCTGCTAAACTCTAAGAACTTCTACTGCCGCAAGATCACTGAGCATGCCACAGACACTTTGTCAGCTTTTGTCTGTCCACTGAGACAGTCTTATTGTGTCTTGCTGGTTGATCTCTGTCACTTATGTAATTCCACATCGTCGTCATTTAAAAGCTTTTCCTTTATTTTGAAAGTACTGAAGACTCATGACAGAGCCAGGAAGCAAATTGAAGCAGAGTTTCTGACAAGTGACTTCTGCCTTGGAGTTCAGCTCGTCTGTGAGACAGCTTTTCAAACTTGCTGCGACATGTTAATTAATGTTTTACCCTGGAGCAGATGAGTCATCAGATTTTCGGTGTGTTTACTGGTTTAGGGGTTGTTTAGTGTGCAGATCTGCAGTAAGCATATGTTTTATCTGCATCATCTCCTCGCAGGTGAGGTTTAGACTTTCAAAGTGCTTGGGTCCCTATCATAAAATTCGAATTAAGATAATAATGCAATGGCACTGAAAGTAATGCTGAAAGCAGCAAGTAGCAGCAGAATTATTGCACCAACGTGACTGTGCACATCCTGGTATTAACTGTTTGATTGTCAGTGACATGATTAGCTTTTAAAATGGTCTTACTAACACCTTAAATCATAAAGGTCTTGTTTGCTTCAACTCAAATCAGAACATTTTGTTTCATTGCATCGTAAAATATATTATCCTCAAAAACTTCCATACAGTTTAAGGAAACAAGTCCGTAGAACACCAAAACTGCATCTGATTTCTAACTCATTCACAGTTCAAGCAATAAAGTAACAATATGTAGCTTTAACTGTTAGCACTTGTTAACTTTTGTTGCATCTATGCTTCTGTATAGCTCTCTGTTGATGGCTAAGCAGTTGTAATTGTAGATTTAGCAGAAACAGTTGTTCCAGGAGTAGTAGCAGCATTAGCATTAGCTAATATTATTAGTGTAAAACTTATCACAATAGCTGCGTTATCATTAGCATTGAAATGAGAAATAAAAATGTAGCAGTAGTTGGAGTAATATTAGTAGTGTAAAGACTAGCATGAGCATCACCAGTAGCTATGTTTCCATTAGCAGTGAAATCAGAAAGAGACTGTTAGCGGTAAGTGGTGCTAGAGCAGTGAGAGTAATAGCAGCATTAGTGGCACAGTAGCTAAAGCAGATGTTTCTGCAGTGGCAATAGGAGTAATTAAACCAAGTGACATTACATGGGAAAAATGTAGCCTTAAGCTAGGCTGTTACGTTCGCTACAATCATTTACCTTCAGGTGTTAAAAGCTAAATAAACAAAGTAACTGTGTGGTGTGTGCTAAATGTGGTAGCACTTAATCTGGCAGCCTAACACTTTAAACGAGTCAGATACAGTATTATGTGTGTGCGACTGGTGTCAGACGGCTCCAGGTACTTTTGTGTAGCTCATCATCGTCAGGGGAAGTGCCTGCTTGTTCTGCCGGAAATGTTGGAATTAATTGAACCAAATTGTCATTCATAATCTACATGTTGCAGTTTTCCACGGGCTAAGGCGACGCTATCTTTCGCCGCCGCGCGCTGTAATTGAAATTGCGATCATGGGGTGCAAGCGTTTAGAGGCGCGTTATGAATATTCAAGTGCTCCCGGCCCAAGTGTGGCGGAGGAGTCAGAGCTCCAGCTGGTCTGAGGCCAGCCGTATGGGTGTGTGTGTGTCTGTGTGTGTGTGCAGAGAGGCTTTGCCCTTCGCTAACTGACATGTTCTTGTCTAAACAGCTCCATCCCAGGTCAGCGAGGTCATCAAGGAGAAAGTGCAACAGCGCAGCATCCAGCTCTCCTGGCAGGAGCCGCAGCAACCCAACGGCGTCATCACGGAATACGAGATCAAGTACTATGAGAAAGTGAGTTTGCGGTTTCTCTCTCTTCTTTCCCCCTTTTTTTTCCTTCCACCTCTAATCACGCTCGCTTCACTTTATATTCTGTCTGTGTGCCACTGCCAGTTGAATTCACAAGTTTCTGCAGGCACCTTCTTCCTCTCATAATTGCAGTAATGAATGAGATGCTCATAAGATTCTAATCAGGCTATAGTCTTTCACAGCCACCCCCCCCACACACACACACACATACACACACACACACAGACACACTCTGAGAATTAGCAATCTGTCACTGTTATCTGCTTTCCCCTCCCACATAGATTATACAACTGCTTCCCCCGTGTTTTGAGTCTGTACACATTAGCTTTTTACAGCAAGGTTTAATGGGGCGAATTTAACCTGGCAAATCAAAAGGCAGGGCTGCGGCGCTCCGATGCCCGTCCTGCAGGCCCCCGACAAATCATTCTCCCGTGTCACTTATTGTGGCTGTGGTCTGCCCAGCTGTAAAAGTGGAAAATTGGAAACAGCGACTACACCCCTCACAGTCCCTGGCATTCCATTTGGGCTTTGGGCCGAGCAAAGCATTTACAGTTCAGCAGCAAAGCACACAACACGTGCAGCCTATACATCCGAATGGATTCTTTGATGGGGAAGATATTTCTGCACATGCTTGTGGTCTCTTTGTGGCTGGGCACTTCATGACTAGACAGTTATTGAGTTAACATGTGAGGGATTTTTTGCATGTTCGGTGTAAAGTATAATAAAAAAAATGCATTTTTTTACTCTACCCTCCATCCATGCATTCAGCCATCCATTGATCCATTCATCCTTATGTCATGAGGCTACAACCAATCTTAGCTTACATTGGGTAAAAGTAAGTAAATAACAGAAAGGATAGGAATACTGTACTTTTTGCTGTATTCTATAACACAGGGGTACTGTTGAGGGTGCTGCACTGAGCTTTGAAAGATTATATGCTTTGAATCAAGGCCCAGCACCGTTTTATTGAAAATAAAAATAATGTAAATTAGACAATCACATTGATAATTATACAGACTAAATATTACAGTGATATATTCCATTTCATATTCTCACCTGAAAGTGTCAGTCTTTGTGTCTAGATGGATGAAACGTTTGTTAATCCTCACTCAATTTATTCAAAAAGTGTCGGTAATGACATCCTCTGAAGTATATCTGCTGCATCTTTGAAAGATCCAAAAACTCTTCGATATGACTTTATTATCCGTTATCATATAAATATAATAAATAAATACATGAAAGTAAAAAGATGATGTATTCTCTGCACAGGATCAGAAGGACCGGATCTACTCCACGGTAAGGTCCAAGTCTACATCAGCTACCGTGAACAACCTGAAGCCCAGCACAGCCTATGTGTTCCAGATCCGGGCCTTTACACAGGCAGGATATGGGACCTACAGCCCCAGAATGGAAATAACCACAAAGGAAGAGGCCACAGGTAGGATGGCTACTTGTTTACCTAATATAAAAAAGAAGGTATTAGGTGCTTCACGTATTGCAGGGATGTAAACAAATATGTTCAGATATGTGATGTTGAGTCCAGTATTTGGATTTTCAGCTTGGTCGTGTGCTCAGCAGCTCCATTATTTTTCAGCAGTGCAGAATAAGACGAACTGATGACGTCACATGATCACTGAAGTGTCATTGAGTCTCGCATATGCTTTTTCATTTCATAGTGTTTTCTTGACCACGTGACCACAGCTGTATGTCAGCACGCTATTCTGGGAAAAACAGGCCCTCCGTTGCTGGTTTATGTACAAACCTGTTAATGTCTCCACTTATTACAGCAGCAGCCCAGGGAAATTATTTGCTTTGAAGCAAAGCAAACGCAAATTGCTTTGACTTTATGCTGACAAGACTTCATGGGAAGAATCTCAAAGCATAAGGACAAACGCTTGTAGCGTCCTGAGGATAAACCCATTTAAAGGCAATCTGTTACATTAACTTTATCCATCGTGTCAGAGTGTGTTGTATCCTGAGTGTTAGGGAGAGATACCGCTCCTTGTTTTTGTACCACATAGTATTTACATACAGCATATACCCTATATATTATACACAGTATACTGTATGGTGTTTCTGTTAATTGTACATAAATATACATCTGACATCACACACTTTCTAGTCCTGAATAGAAACAGTTCAAGTTATTACATTAGAGAAATTAGTGTCATACACATGATCAGTAATAATTCTCGAAGGCAGTTATAAAGAATCACAGTGGCTATTTATCAGAAACTGGTTCTCCTATCCTGGTATAGGATAAGCTCCACAGTCTGAGGAAATAAAAAAAGAGTGAACAAGGGAATGATTTTGGATACAGTCTAACACTCTGAACTTGTGTCCAGTTGTTGAATGCCAAGAAAAGGTTTGGAATTGTAATTCATTCTAAAACCACAAAACGTTGTTTTAAAACGTCGTGTTTGTCCACGGGCCAAACAAATTGCATACAGTGTGTGTAGATTAGTGAGATGTAGAGGCATCTCAGAAAATAACAAGCAGCTGTTATTCATTTATCTGCAAATCCAAATATTTAATTAAGCAATCATCAAGAGTTAAGGAATAAAGGCTTTGTTATAATTGTACGTTTATAATAAATGGATTTTGCCATGTAATTCTTCATGGAAATAGGATTTCTAACAACGTGGCAATAGCAAAAAAAATTTTTTAAATGGATTATAACTAATATATTGACTATTTGTGAATTATTTATTTTTCAAAAAATTACTTAAATCTTTTTATACTTTCAGTTGGTTGGTGGTTATATTTGTTCTTATATTGATGTTTTTTAGTCTTTGTGTATTTTCCATGTAGAAGATCTCCATTACATCCGTCTCGTTGGGTAAGATTCCCACAGATCCAACCTGTATGGTGGGAATCACTGTTCTGCTTCCCCTCCTGTGTTATAGCCAACATCTCGATTTAATAGGGCAGATTAATTAATGCATTAGTCAGTCACTCACTCATTTGAAGAGTGCTCCCTGTAACAAGGTTAGAAGTTTGGAGTCGCGTGTCAAGTGTCCTTGACCATCACAGTGAGCCACTAGTCTCCTCCGCAACAACATCAAGAGTGAAAGCAGCTCATGTGTAATATGACCATTGAGTCCTACGACTTCCTTCCAAAACAGGCTGTTGATTGAGTAACAGCTGATCAAATGTCACCTCCACTATACAGACAGGACACCAAAAAAAAATCATTATCTGCTCCTTCCAAGTATTAACTACACCTCAGATCCACTTTAAAATGCATGAATTTCCCCCCACAGAACTCCACTTGAGTTGACTTTGCACCGGAAGCCATTCTTCCGAGCAATCGGCCGTGCGTCAATGCAAACAATCCAAGCACTATGAGAGCTCTGAATGGGAAACAATCCAACCTGAATGTGTCTTTGTTTGAGATGAAGGGCATCGCTGTTGCCGTCTGGGACTATTAAGCCCACTTTCTGAAACAGTAGAGCCGTGTGTATAAGGACGGCTCAAAAATAGAAGCGTCCCTCCTCTGGTCCCTGAGGGAAGGAGGAGAGGTGGGGGAGGGTTATCAAACTCCAGGCTGCTCATTGGGCTCAATTATGTCCTGCAGATTGTGGTCTTTGATGTGTTAATGTTCACAATGTGCATTTCTGTCTTTCTGCATGTCTGTCCGTGTGTCTGTGTGTGTTTGTGTGCGTCCGTCTCATCAGCTGCGATTGTCTCGAGTGAGCAGAACCCGGTCATCATCATAGCGGTGGTGGCCGTGGCGGGGACCATCATCCTGGTGTTCATGGTGTTCGGCTTCATCATCGGGAGAAGGTACGCTCTCGCGGGCCCCATTGACTCTCCGCTCCTGTGAGTCTGCGCTTGTCAATTAGCCTTTCTGTCACTCACAGGCCTCCACGTCTGTGGAGCTGTCACGTGCGCGCGCACGCTCACACGCACATATGCACCCATCATCTCATGGCATGCCGTGCACATGGGTTGTGATGCATTAGCTTCATCATCATCATCATCGCCATCATCAACAACATTTTTAAGCTGTTTTTGCAGAGCCATTATGAAGCAACAGCTCCAGAGTGGGAAAAAATGAACCGGTGGCTCATAGTTTCAGTGTGTGAGATCCTGAGGGCAGGATGAAATGTGGCACGGCTCACACACACAGCATCCTGCCCGTTGTCATTATCACCATCTCCTCACACGCTTCATCTGTGATTTCATCTGCATGAATGGCATTGCACCAAAGCTTGTGTTTAATGGTGGTTTCATCGGAATTATCTCCCTGTGGTACATTTGTATAAAAACTGCCTGCCTTCTTTAGCCAGTTAAAGCATAGTCAAACCAGAATGTACAGTACACATGCACACATCCCACTGAAAAGACTCTGAGAGTCACGTTCCAGTAATAGAAATATGAATATGTGATGATAAGACCATGAATATGCATATAGATAATGTAAACAAAATCTGCCGTGTACATTATATCATAAAATTCTATAATTATATGATATTCATGGTATATGGTCTACATAGTTATCTTTAATGGGACTTAACTTGTATATCCTTAAATATATCTAAGGTCCTGATCAGAGATTTTCATTCAATGATATTTGCAGTGTTTTTCCACATTGAAACCTAATTTTCTCCTGCTACATTTCGCTCCACTGCGCATATTTATGATTATAGACAATTAGAATTATATAATTTATTATTGTTGTCACACAGTAGAGTGCAGAGATTTGATCCTTGAATGTCCTAGTTGACATCTCTTTTAAAGGCTGTTAGTTTGATTCTTCAACCTGGTGTTCCCATGCATGTAGCTACTGCGACACTTTGGGTTATGATGACTTTGCCTTCACCACCTCTGTTGGAAAGATTCAGAAAAAATAATGTATGTCAGGGTAAATCTCACTGAGCCTTCTGAACTTACTGTATAACCTAACTTATCTGCGCCAGGTTGTTTATATGTGGGGCTCAAGTGTCTGCAGTTATTGTATCTCCTGAGAGAACTGAGGAGCACTTCTGAGGGACAAGCTGAACGCAGTGGCAGATTATGCTGAGGACTATTATTAGGACAAGGCATTTCACAGTGCCGGCTGATCGCATTTTTCCAAACCAGAGAAAAAAACAGACAGGGAGCTAAATCAAAGAGTCCCGAGAGAAAACACGCCTCGACAAACTGGTTGTGTTCCTGTGGTCACTGCTCTCCACACCCGACTGAGAAGGGAAGTATTTTTGCTGCAGAGAGCAGGAAATGTTGCTGGTAGTAAGTCAAGCACTGCATCTACAAGTGATTTTACCAGCCCTGTCGCCCCGGAGATTTTCATTTCAGCACCATTAAACTAACTGAAGAGACTGTCAGAGAGTCAGAGTCCAGGTGGAAACATTTACACAATGTGTGTCCCGCCAACGAAATACAAACTTTATTTTCCAGAACCCACTTTGACCTAAAATCAGTTAGTTTTGGAGTTTTTCATGAGTCATACTAAAAATGCCGTTTAGATGGGAAGCTGTCTGCCTGCAATTTTATCACATTGCCATAATGGAGGTGGTGAACGCAATGATAGCCAATTATTGGGAAATACACGATTTCTACACTATACAAAAATACCAGAATCATTGTCTCAAAATTTGCATCTGAAGCAGCTGCTACTCTTTTGTACTGATGATTCAACTATAGAATTATACCAAAACGTTGGATGGCATCAAATGAGCATTACCTGGGTTCCCCCATATTTGTTCTATATAAAAATACAAATCAGCATATTTGCCTACACACTGTTAATAACATATCAGTTTATAGATATCAGTTTAAGATTTTGAATAAAACACCTATATCTGGGGAAAAAAAACGGAATAGAGGCTCCTGGCTGTTTCCAGAGCTCATAATAGTTGAAAATATTCAGAAATAACTGTGCAGTGATGTCATCAGGCCGGTACGTGAAGGCAGTGAAAACAGGATGCAAGAGTTAAAGAATGCAGCATGAACAATGGATACTTTGTAAACGCTTGTTTTCATCTCCAGTTATTGGATCGGATTACACGTTGATATTATATATATGAGACACTGTACAACGTATAGTATAAATTATTCGATGTGTTGCATGATTAGATACTGAAGCTCATTTGCCAGTCTGGGCCGCTGGGGTCACGGCTCTCGCTGCTCAGCTGGGCTTTTTAAGAGATTTGTCATGCACAGCGTTAGTCGCCACATTAAGTTTCTTGTAATTTAGGGCGTTTATTTTTCCTGCACCAATCAGTTGATTCTGCCTCTTTCTCCCCCCCCTCCCCCTTTCAGGCACTGTGGGTACAGCAAGGCCGATCAGGAGGGAGATGAGGAGCTCTACTTCCAGTGTGAGTGCCTACATTCATCAACACATGCATGCATCAACACGCACATGCACTATATGAGATATATACATGGAAGCCATAAGGGTGCCTTAAAACCCATTAGCACCCACAAGCATGACTGTTTTATCCCCAGCTGATTTGATTTGTGTCAAAGTCGGTAACGATCCGACATCTGCTGATTGGCTGGATTCAGTCAATAGAGATGAATTAGTCAGGAACCTATAAAGACGTGAATGTGACAGCTGTCAGGGAGGCTGTAAAGAGCTGCCCCACGAGGAAGTAGAGACTGTAAGAGCCAAACTGAGATGGCTTTAGCGAGTGACAGAGTTTATGTTCTACACTGCTTCCAGGCACCGTCTATCAGTAAGAGGGTGTTTTTAAAAAAATAAAAAAACACTTACACACTACCCCTAATGATGCCCCTGGAGATAGAGCTTCCCCAAGTGGAGCCGTAATGATCCTCGCTGTAGGCAAACTGCCGATTTGGAAACAAAGGGTCAGGGGGTGTCACGAGGCTCGCAGCTAGAGCCGAGGCAGCGCAGGTGAGCCCAGGTTGGCTGCTGCTAAGTGTCTGACAGATCCAGCTCAGCAGCTCGCCACAGGTCCCATCTGCCCGGGAGAGAGAGAAACACAAACACAAACAATATGAGTTGGGAGTTTAATGCAGAGATGTGCCATGCAATCTCAAATGATGAGAGGCCGCCGTGGCCACAGCAGCCAGATAGTCTACACTCAACACCCAATTTGGTGGCTTGATAAGATGTCTCCTATCACATCCGTTGACTTCTCCAATGGACAAAGCAATTATGGAAGCAAGTGGTGGGAAATCGCCCTCCACCATAGCACAATATATTAGTTGTATTTACGCTGTGTGCTCAGCCACTGTCATATGCTGGCGAGCTGCTTGTTATGTCCAGTGTTTATCCACCCTGCTTCAGCTGCAATATTTACTCTTTAAACGGGATATTTTATACGTTGACACCTTTTATTGTTATCATTTAATTTTAAAAGGCCCCCGCATAATAGGCCCCGTGGGTTGTATGTCCATTTAATAGTGCATAATACTCTTATTTGCTGTTAGTTTGGAGCGCTGTGTAAAATAGTAACTCCTCTGCCCTGTCTCTGGCCTCTGTCTAGCCTT
This sequence comes from Trinectes maculatus, assembly GCA_016785345.1. Classification (NCBI taxonomy): domain Eukaryota; kingdom Metazoa; phylum Chordata; class Actinopteri; order Pleuronectiformes; family Achiridae; genus Trinectes; species Trinectes maculatus. Next base: position 270,607 of record JAFBJQ010000018.1, read on the forward strand.
TTTCCTTATTTTCTGCAGACTGCTTCCTCATGGATATTCATGAGCCGGTCCCATATCAATGTTACTTGAAATTGCATGGTTTTCATTTTTAAGAAAATCCTAAACGTCAGGCCTGAGGCGACTGTCGGGGGAAAAAAAAAATTAAAAATGCAGCGTCCCACTTCCGTGCAAAATCTCATTTAGTTTCATTTAGAGTTACTTCTTGATAATAAAAAAAAAACGCAGCATCTGTGCTGAGGAGACTACAGGCTTTTAATACCTTATCTCACCCAATGTTCAGTTTCTGCCTCATTGTCATTATATTAATCATTGTCACCTGCACATCAACAAACACTGTAGAATATATTGTGAAGTTTTTTTGCAGCCCCAGCACTGTCTGGTGTGTCAGCATGTTCCACTGGTTATAGAATTGTTATTTGAATTGTTGATTTATTTTTTTACAGTAAAATATTTTAAACTGAATTAACATTTCGACAGGTATTTAGGTATTTAGAAGAAACTCATATAAAGTCATTGTAGTTGTAAGGACATAGTAAATATTTTTTAGAAAGGTTTTCGGAGAGTAAATGAAATTGAATGGGTGAAAGTGGAAATTTCAAATAGCCCCAGAATGACATCATATGGTATAAAACCTCCAAGAGTGAATCACCATAGCCGGTGGGGTCTGATTCCTTTTTACTCTCGGTGCAGGAGTTGTAGCTGCAGCGAGGTGAAAGGTAACTGGCAGCCTCATAAAACAGCACCACGTACGGCTTTCTCAAATCGCTGCTTCCCTTTTGTGCAGAATGTCCCTGCGTGAAAGCCCTCCTGACACCAGCCGCATACTGCTCAGCCGTTCCCTCTGTATCACTGCTCTTAGTAATCATTCGCCTGTCAAGTGCCCACCGGTGCACAGTGTGCATATTTAATCGTAACAGTAATCCTCTTACCTTTCTACAGTCAAATTTCCAGGCACCAAAACCTACATTGACCCTGAAACGTACGAGGACCCGAACAGGGCTGTCCATCAGTTTGCCAAGGAGCTGGACGCCTCCTGCATTAAGATCGAGCGGGTTATTGGAGCAGGTGAGCCCATCCTGTGTCTCTCGTATATCACGCTGACGGCAAAATATTTACACCTTGTGTAGGGACACAGCTTTGTGCGTTGTTGTATTGACTGAAAAAAAGGTTCATTGCAATTAACAAGTGTCAATGACAGTATCTGTGCGTCTCCAGCATGTCTTATTATAGGTCTTTCCTATAAGTTAGCTATAAGAGTTACATTCCCTTGAGTATAACAAGATGTCGCAGTACAATTTGTATTCAACCACAGCAGAGCTCCATTGTCTCAAAATACGCATAATACATTTATCATTGTGTAATGCTTGATTTTGATTTTTTTTAACCCACCACACCAATGCCTCACTCACATAAATGGTTCCATGCTACGCAGGAGAGTTTGGGGAGGTGTGCAGCGGCCGTCTGAAGCTGCCTGGGAAGCGGGACGTGTCGGTCGCAATCAAGACTCTAAAAGTGGGATACACGGAGAAGCAGAGGCGGGACTTCCTGTGCGAGGCCAGCATTATGGGACAGTTCGACCATCCCAACGTTGTCCACTTGGAAGGTGTTGTGACAAGAGGTAAACAAACCATAAAGATAAGAGACAAAAATCGAATTATAATTCAATATCCTTTTTATCACATCATATTTAGATTTGGGAGGTAAAACGCTGTAGTTAGATTTTGATAATTGACATTATATCTGATTCAATAAGCTACACTCGCTGTTTAACATTTTCTCATTTAGACACTGTAATAAAAGGACCAGATGGTAACTTTTAATTAAAAGCCAATGAAACTCGCTGCTAAAAATAACTCCTGATGCAATTTCATCACAGTTGTTTATTGTGATGCGTTTTGGAAGCAAACAGAATTTAGGTATGAATTAATTATTTCCTTTTTTGTTGATTCTGTCTCCCCCTCTTTTTTCCTCCAGGAAAACCAGTTATGATTGTCATTGAGTACATGGAGAACGGCTCATTAGACGCTTTCCTCAGGGTATGACTCACCTCCATGCTGCATCTTTTAGAACTCTATCTTTATGCTTAATAGAACGTATCTCAAATAGCAGGCAGTTCACAGTAGAATCTGTGCATCACATTAATATAGAAATCTCGTGCTACAGCTGCCGCAGCGCTATGACCTACATTTTTCCAGTGGTCAGTGAAGACGACTGACCCACCTGTGCTTCTTTTGCCATTCAGAAACACGACGGTCAGTTCACCGTCATCCAGTTGGTGGGCATGCTGCGGGGCATAGCAGCAGGAATGAGATACCTCTCTGATATGGGATACGTCCATCGGGATCTGGCGGCACGAAACATCCTGGTCAACAGCAACCTAGTATGCAAAGTGTCTGACTTTGGTCTGTCAAGGGTGATCGACGATGATCCAGAGGCCGTCTATACAACAACTGTGAGTGCTGCCTCAAAATAAATGTTTTGTAATTTGCCTAATGGTAATAATATTTTTTTGGTAATGCTCTATAGTGCAGCTACAAGTCTTTAATATGAAAACCACCTGTTTCAATTACCTCTTCTTTAAAGAGCCAACAATAATAATCAATTCATCAAACAATATTGAATCAAGAAAATGACAGAATAATAATCAGAATAGAATTGTGTTGCTGCTCTACTAATACTACACAACAGAACTAGCCATTATTTGAAAGGAGTGCAGTGCATCTGGAGTAATAACACCGTCAGTCCAAAACATCAATGCATGACTTCTGCAGATGAATTAAAGAATGTCCTTAGTTCACTGACTGAGTTGGAGTATGACATCATGAAATCTTTGCTTTCTCAAAAGTCATAATGTCAGCATTTTAAGACTGTGTGTTCTGACTGTGTGTGTAATTGCAAAACTCTCTCCGATTCATGTTTTAGGGGAAGAGGCAGGATATAATGCATTTGATCTTTACCCAAGCCACTGACGTGCATTTTACTGAACAGGGTGGCAAAATACCTGTCCGGTGGACCGCACCAGAAGCCATCCAGTATCGTAAATTCACCTCCGCCAGTGACGTGTGGAGTTACGGTATCGTCATGTGGGAAGTGATGTCCTATGGGGAACGGCCTTACTGGGACATGTCCAATCAAGATGTGAGTTACTGCCTGACAGAAACGCATAAAATGAATCGCATGAAAATCGAACACTGGAATCTAGATGCTATGTAGAATTGCCATACACCTCAAGACCATTATATTAATCAGAAAATCACAATCTAAGAATCTTATTTCTACTGAAATTGTAACATGCTGTTTAGTTTTTAATCTCAACTGAATAAGTCATTCACCAAACAAATAAAGGAAAACATTCTCTTGTTCTAGCACTTTAAGTTTTGTAGACGTTATGTTTTTAATATCATTGCGTATTTGATATATTCGGGTTATGAGCTGCTGGTTTGACAAAACGTTAATATTGAAAATGATTTTTTTTGGAGGGAGTGAACTTAGAGGCTTTCTGATTGACAGATTTATTAACATTAAGATTTTCATAAATACACCACTGTCTACTATAAGAGAACTTTGGTGTCTTATGATTTTTTAGAACTTGAATCATTTTTTATTTACAAATGGCAAATCCATGTATGGAGTGTTAGTCCGTTGGAGGATATGTGTTACTTCTAATTCGGGTCTCAACTGAGTTGTTCTCTCTAAACTAACTAATAATGAAAGAGGCAATAATTGTACGAATACGAGATTCCATTACATCCCTCTCCAATTATCCGTAATGAAGTTGTCTCAGTAAAACACAGAAAATCACGGACTAAAATCCCAGTCTGTGGGTTTTCTTTGAAGCTTTAGTGCAGGACCCTCATGAGAACAGCTCTGCCAGTAACCTTGAGTTTAATTAGTTCAAGAAGTCTCTCTAATATTCTTGCAGTCTGCATCCATTTGCCAAAGCAGCCCTGGAATGGAGCAGGCATAAAAATGAAGTCCTGATAAGGACTGAATGGTGCTACTAATATGAAAAACAGCACTGGAATGCACTCCTCATGCAGAATGCATGCAAATATAAGATCATAGTGACGAATGGGAACCGATGAGAGTTCTCGTGTTGAACAAATAGAGCGGCAAACAATTTGTGGACATGTCACCCAGAATTTTAATGGTTTGTTTATGATGAAACAGAAAAAAATCAACATAGTGGTCAAAAAAAAGCATAGATAAGCCCTGATGTTATGATCTACACAGTAACTGTGATCATAGTTCATCTTGCGTAATCTGTAAAAAAAAAAAAAAATCGGATAAACATACATACATAAGCATGCAGTCTGTGAGAAAATACGTCCTGGTGATGTCATTGTGATGTCATCAGTTACTGGATCTACTGCAGTGCTCATAAAGCTGCACCCACATGACCATCAATATCATTCTATGCTGTAATCATTTGCGAACATTACTTTTTAATCTGGACCTTTCAAGTCCTCCATGTTTATGAGACTGCAATACTAAATGACTGAGTATCTCTGTTGACACCTTTAACATAAAATATTATGACACTTATCTGCATCGCTCTTGTTGCATGTCAGATATTGCAATTATTGTGCAGGCCAGTGATTTATGTTGGACGTGTACAAAACCTAAATATGAGTCAGCAACATCAACCACACTACTGAAGAGTTTCCTTATCATCGGACATTTGAGTGACTTTTGCCTTTAAGATTCCATCATGGTGCCCAGCGTTCAGTAACTATGGCATTAGGGGTTAAATATGATCAAGTATGCTACAGTGTTCCAAAAGCAGTGGCCTGTTGATTGACGAATGTTTGAAATCCTAAACAAGATCAGTTACTGAATATTGGGATTGTGTATGTGTTGTTGTTGTTGTTGTTGTGCTGCTCCCTGACGTGACAGACATCAATGTCAGAAATGTTTGTGCTTTGTCCAGACGTCAGCAAACATCCTCTGCGGATGTTGGAAGAACATTATTTGCATTTCTCCAACGTTTTGGAGTGTTTTGACACTTTTTCCTCATCTATAACTCATTCTTATATATGAGAGGTCCTGTCAGGAATAGCTGATGAATATACAGCGTGCAGAAACAAACACAGCTCCTGATCCACACAGAAGAGGCTCACATCAAAGTGCCTTTTCCCACTACTGTTGACTGTTACCGTTGACTTTTAATGGAGTCTGTGCTTATAAAGTGTTTGTGAAATTCATCATAGCGTTCAGCTCTGTCTACACTGTGGCTTCTACAGTGCCGTCGTAAATATCTACAAATTTGACCCGAGCAGCTTCAGTGAGATGTGAGTAGTCACTTTAGAAACAGTGTGCACTGGCAGTAAACAAGCTGTTTACCAATGCAGCTGACTGTTACTAATTAGGACGGGCCAGGGGATTTGTTTAAAACTTATCCGAATGTGTAACGGTTAATGTGCTTACCCACTGTAAAACGGAAGAGAAGCCACATCTCAGCAGTCAGGCTGGCGAATAACATGTCACCGTAACTGATGGAAAATGAACGTGGTTCGAACAATGTGACCAAAACAGCACCGGGATTCTTGGCTTGACAAGGACATGAATCAGTTTGCACTGACTGACCGCGGAGTTCTGCTTTTAATGAGTAAACTGACGTGGACATAAAACATAAACTTGGTGAAGTGGGCCTTTAGAACAATCTCTCTCGGGCAGCATTATTGCAGGGAGGGTTTATAAATAGAAATGTGGATCATTAGCAACAGCTTCAGCCATTGCTGATACAAAACAATGATCTCAGCAGCCTCTCTCGGAAAGAGAAAGCGTCGGGGACGTGAACTTAGAATCTTAGTGCTATATTGATGTATGATCATTAAACCTGTTGCTCATCAATTACTCCTCTCATCTCCTCAGTGTAGCTACTTCTACTGACTAGAAGTAACAACTAGAATACATATGCAACACTGGTAGGCCCTTTATGCTTTGATTGTAAACATTCATCTCTGATATTTAAGGGTTTGTGAGGAGGCTGATTCTGTTAAGATGGGTTTAGGTTTTGGTTTAAACACTTGCTGATAAAAAAGGAGATATGGTTATCCACCTTTATCGTGATACTAAAGATGGCTACTCTTTTCTATTCTGCAGGTCATAAAAGCGATAGAGGAGGGCTACCGTCTTCCAGCCCCCATGGACTGTCCACCTGGCCTGCATCAGCTGATGCTGGACTGCTGGCAGAAAGACAGAGCCGATCGTCCCAAATTTGATCAGATAGTCGGCATCCTGGACAAGATGATCCGTAACCCTAACACCTTGAAAACCCCTGTGGGAACATGTACAAGGTAAGGAAATAAATTCTATAGCAATGGCTTCGTACAATAAAGAATTTAAATTTGTATTATTTAAGCACCCAAATGGAAGAGCCAACGTGTCCAGTGGATGACTTAGCCTCTGTAGTTCACAGATAAAAGATAAATCCCCAGGGATCAATACCCCAAAGCAGCTTCCATGGCTTTATGGTCAATAGCAGGGCTTTTAAATCAATCTGTGTAATGAGTTCCTGGTACTTTAAAGTGCAGCGGGGACTCCAGACCTCACTCAGACGTCTGTCAAATGAATTCTATTTGCAGTCAGAACATACGTTCCTGAGGTGAGATTGAGACGTGGAGGTCACAGCTGGTTAGGGAAGCACTTTACTATATGTAGACCAACATAATTTCAATAAGCAGAGAAAAGGACATCCTGCATCATATTGTGAATTTTGAATTGAATGCAGCCCCTTTTAGCTACCCCCCCCCCCCTTCTTGAAATAAGACCTCGTCACTGTCTCTGGTTTCCTGTTAGACTTGCGATGTTTTTTTTCCATACGTGACAAAAACATCTTCCCGTGCTCATCCCGCAGACCAATTAGCCCGCTGTTAGATCAGAGCACACCAGACTTCACGGCTTTCTGCTCGGTGGGAGAGTGGCTGGAAGCCATCAAGATGGAACGATACAGAGACAACTTCACAGCAGCTGGCTACAGTTCCCTGGAATCTGTGGCCAGGATGTCAATCGAGTGAGTAGATACAAGGCCCTCAAGGGTTTAAGCACTAGTCGAGAACATTAGTACCAGCCAGGTTTTGACTGTGATCGAAACCTGGTAAGACTCAAACTTTACTGTCTTGCATTTTACTTTCAACCACGGTTTTTCGCTGACGTGGGAGTTTACTTAACTTGCTGTAAATTTTCCAATAGTAGCTAATGTCTTTATTTACCGATGTGGCCTTTATTAAGCCTTTATTTTTAATTTTCTAGGTTTTATTACTATACTTTATCATAATATAGCCATAAGCCCCCCTGTTTATAGATTCTCCTGTGCCACTCCAGTTTTAATTTGCCGTTAATGCAAACACAACACTTTTTCCATGTTTACTTTTTGTGTGCATTTCCACAGCGCTAATTGCATCACTTTAAAAACAGTTATCACCACTGCTTTATAGCTCATAGTCTGTCTATTGTCACATTGAGCCGTATCAAACACTTTTTACACAAATTTTGTTCATTCTTGTTGGATGAGAACATTTGATGATCTGAATATGAGCGTCAGCTCAGAGTGTGGTTTGCCCTTGAGTTTGTAATGTGAGCTTTGGCTGCCGAGCAGATGGTACATCATATTCAAAACTGATGTGTTATTGAGATTTATAACCAAACCTGAGTGTTTAGCTGCCTTCTCTGTTTCCCTTACCCCAAATAATGAAACCCCAAAGAAGTCAATCTTCCTTGCTCTGTCCCCGCTTGGTCTGGTGCTCTGATTGATGTGTTGTCCTGTTTTGCAGGGACGTGATGAGCTTGGGGATCACGCTGGTGGGCCATCAGAAAAAGATCATGAGCAGCATACAGACTATGAGAGCCCAGATGTTACATCTCCATGGCACTGGTGTCCAGGTGTGACCGGGATGGGCCACCTCAGCAAAACGAAAACAGAACTCATTTGGAGGAGCTCCTGGGACGTAACCGGGGCCTTCGAAGTAAACAGACATCTGTTATGTCTGACTCTTCCGGCTGTGTCCGGCGTGAAATCATTCCTTTGTTCCTCAGTGAAGGATTGTGGTCTGCATCTTCAGAGGGCACTAAAGAGAAGAAAAGGGCAACAGACAAAAAATAACAAAAAAAGCAACTACCTGAACAAGACTTTTGTTGTTCTTTTTTTTATAGGCGCTTACAAACTCAACAACATATCAAATGGCACATCGGAAATGAGTTTGACGCTGATGTTCTTTAACTTAACAGTGATTTAAGTGCACACCATGACTATGGACTAACTTTAAAGAGAACACAAATCATCTTGTCTACTTGCAATGGTTTCACTTTGTTGATTTTCTAATTTGCTGAGTTTCTTTGTGTCTGGCACAGTGACGTTTTGTTTTGTTGCGGATGCAGCAATCCTCTCTGCTGCTTTATCTGGACTTGACAACAGGGTAAACTTCTCTTTCTTTCCCAGCTTGCTGAGACAAGCTGGACAGTTTGAACTCTTTGCAGTGGTTCATGTTTTAATGCTACCCTCACATGCTTGTTGTCCTGCAGCCTGCAGGATTGAGTTTTTGACATGGTGTCGGATTGTTTTTTGTAGTGAGGAATTGGACCAGCGAGTAGAACACTTGAGGAGACGTGAACTGTTCTTGAATCACCAGACCTTTTTTTTTATCAGAGTAGCAATATTTTCTGTCTTATTGGTCACTACAGGAAACACAGAAACCGTTAACTCAGTTAATGAGTCGAATGTTCTCGCACTGTTCCAAGATTGTATTGAAACTGAAGCCAGTGCATATTGTTTTGCCATCATTTTGCCTAAAACGGAACTTCGTATGGGTGGATTCGAGAAAAGCGTAGACGTAATACTGCCTTAAAATATGTTCAATGAAATATTGCCACTATTTTAGGCACTTCAATCGCAATGCTTTCTGAGAGTTCATTTTGAGAGTGGACAAGCTCCCTTTGCTTTTGTTTTTCTTCTTGAACTTGAACCAGTGAAGTCCAGCTTGCAGGCACGGTGACACGGTGACATGGTCAGCGATGAGATAAACTAAACAGAGCAATAATTTCCAAGGTAGAAATGAGATTTTTTTTTTTAAAGGTGCTAGGTATAAACGCATGCATGTGCTGCTCTGAAACAATCCCCTCTGGAAAAGTGAGTCGCGACTGAGGAGAGGAATGTACCTCTTTGACCGAAATACGGTTTTGGAATGTGCTCAGAAAAAAAAAACTGCTGTGCCAATTCATCGAATCAAATAATCATGTTGCGCTTTGCTACACAGATATGCGAAACTGTTCACGAAAACTCTTCCGTGGCAGCAGAGACGAAAGAGGCAACGTTCAAAACATTCGAAAGGTGCCAATTAGCCTTGCTGATATCATCCTCTGACATGAAGGCACTGCTTTGGTTAGGGTGTGGAAACGGTGGAAACCGTGGAAACGGTGGAACCTGTGTCACGCGCAGATCGTGCAGTTAAATTGCATCATCGCAGCTCTATAGGCAGAGACCCATGGTTTATTCATGCATCTCCACTGCTCATTCCTCACAGGCAGAGATGGAACATGTATTTAAGTGTCTCTTCAGATTCCTCCTTCCTTCCGTAAGGTTGCGTAGACGGAGATCAGAGAAGATCAGAGAAGTGGGGGCTTTACAGACCGTCCCCAACCTATTTGGTGCCACCTGTCTTCAAATGCAAAACAAACAAACAAACAAAAAAAAAAACGCCAGAGCAAGATTCCACATTGACTGTTTGCTAGTGCAGTGTTTTTCTTTTGTATAAAAAAAAGACACAGTCATGTTTCCATAAATCCATCACATCTGCTGCAATTGGAGCAAGACGTCAATATATTTTTAAACATGCAGTCATTTTCACCATCTTCACACTTATGGTCAATTGAGAGTCTTTGGGAGGAAGCCAGAGCAGCTGGGTGAAAACCTGGGTAGTGTTGTTGTTGTGAGGCATGAGTGCTAACTGGTGCTGTTCCGACAAAGCAGTCACATAACTATTTAGCTGAAAATAGTCAATCTGTGGCAAACGCTACCAAAAGCAAGCCGCATATTGTTTTGAATTTGGAAAAGAAACATTTTTATTTAGAGGAAGAAGAAGAAACCTTTAATCATCCAGCACATGGGGAAATTAATTTTCGGCACATACACAGTACACAACATGTTTAATACAGTTAGTACAAACTACAGGCATGCACCATGCAGACCAGTGGGCTACACCACGAGGAGTGAGTTCGAGGGTTAAGGGCCTTGCTCAAGGGCCCAAGGTGGTGGAGGGCAGCGGACAGATGGTGGCGCCTCTCCCATTTTTCAGCCAATCCAGGGCATAAACCGCCAACCTCACGTTCCCAAGCTTGATGGCGCATCGCCCTAATTTTGGGCCAAGCTGGGATTTGAACCGTTGACCTCTGGGTCCCAAGCCCGACTCTCTAGCCTCTTCGCCACCACCTCCCATTTAGAAGCAAACATTGAAACAAACATTGAACAAAGTGACAAAAAATATGATATGTGTTCTGTACAATATGTCTTAAAGTTGCCAAAAGGATAATTAAACTTCATGAGAATCTCAGGATTTTTCTTAGTTGATCGCAATCATGAGATTTATCTCAGCTTTTTAACCTGTAAAAGAAAGATCTTGGGAAACGTCATTCTCGAGGACCTGCTCGGTTTGTGAAAACAGATATGGCTGCAGAGCTGGTGTTGTGGAAGTTCGGGTGCTGTGTATTAACCACCACAGTCATTCACAGACCTCTGTCTGCAGAACTCTGTCCATGTATAGTGTCCATCGCTCTCAGGTCCCCTCCATTCATCTGTGACAACATGGTCACTGGTTTGAATCCAGCTTAGCAGCCTTGCTGTTTACTTTTTTTCATATAATGTGTATATGTCAAACACTGTGCTTTATTGGAGTGTTTAGTAGAGTGTTCAACTTCACACACACGCGCGCACACACACACACACACACACACACACCGTTTCTCCGTACAGCAAAGCTCAGCAACTGGATCTTGGCCAGATCTTTGAATTGAAAACAGACATAAAGTCATTTAGTCAGCACAAAACTCAGTTCAGAGGCAGCGCTCTGGCTCCGCACGCCCCCCCCCACACACACACACACACGTTCCAGGCTTGGATTTTCATACTGGGCCCCTGGAGGCCCCTCACACCCTAAGGTAGAATGCACCTGCCCTCCCCCGTCGCTCCCTTTTCCCCTGTGGTGGGAAATGGCAGTTTGGGCCAAATTGAGATTAAGTCCACTAAGTATCAGTTCATTGTCCCAATCTCTGGTCTGTTTCATCTTGTTTCATCCACACTCTGAACTTGAGATCACGCAGCTCTGTGCTGTGGCTCCATTTCAACAAGAAAAACAAATAATTAAAAAAAAACACACAAAAATTTTAAATTTAAAAAAAGGTAAAAAAAACCCAGAAACCTGCTGGATGTAGAGACTTGGTGGAATCAGGAGTCGCGGACACAGTATACATCTATTTTTCAAATCTTGCGGTACAGCAGAACTTGGAAATGAATCTCACCACTTTGACGAGGTGGTGGATAGTTCCAAAGAGCAGCAATGTTGATTGTGTCAGAACGAGTCAAGGTCAGAGGGAATCTTTGTATATGTTCTAATTGTAAAACTTGTACATTTTATTTATATTGTTTTTACACATATTACTCAGTAGAGAGCTCTGAATACATTGAAAATGCACTATATTTTTATATCTCCCAGATTAATTATTGTCACCCACAAGATTTCAGTTGTACATAATTTCTCATTTAGGACCAAAGACAGTTAGTAGGATCTCCATCTTGACTTGTCTTTATTTTTGCCTTTTAGTTTGTTGTACAGTAATACAAATTGTCAATGTATTATTTATTTTTCTGTGATGAAAGTATTGAGAATATTCACTGGTCAAAACTATTTTCCCCAACAGAAGAAGACTCATTTAATTAGACAATTTCTTGTTACATAGACAATTCTTTTTGCTTTGTAACCTTTGTAATAGACTGTACATATATTTTTGGAAATATAATACAATCTCTATAGAAGTTTCTTGTGTCCTAAACATTTATTTATTTATTCACTGCCCATTAACACAATGATAACACATAATAATGGCATAATCATGGATCAAACAAAATTAGTGTTAGTATATACATATACATACCTATCTACATACATACATACATACATATTAATTTTTTTCTCAAACTATATTGTGGACTTCTGTGTTTATGTTATATAAAAATTGTATTTTGCGTCACAAAATTAAATTAAGAGAATATAGAAACAGTTTTGCAAAATCCAGGATTATATTTATTCTTTTATTTAATCTCACTTTCTACAATATTATAAGAGAAACATGATTTACAGTAGAACAGTGGTAAAAATGGTTTGTGATGAAGTTTAGTATGGCAGCTAAGGTAAAAAGGTAAAAATGGTTTGGGTTTGGTGACTGAAACAAATGTGTCCAAAACAAAAAAAGAATGCCTCATTTATCCATCCATTATCTACCTTTTTAATATATCGTCCTTTGCTTGGTTGTGGATGCACACATGATAAGTCTCCAAACAGTCTTTTGTAGCAGAATCCTCTGCAGCAATTTCACTACTTGGAGAAATCTTGATTGGGATTTTCATCTGCTCACGTCCGACAGCAGTTGTGATATTTATTTTGGTAAGCCTGTCACTAACCCGTGCGGTTTCAGCCGGCTCAGAGCTGTCTCTGCGCGGCACTGGTTTGGCTCCAATGCCAGTTCTGACTTTCCTCCATCCTCTTAGTTGTGGCTACTCCACATTTCCTGTTAACTAAAGCTACAAATCTGATTCTGCTTAAATCATCTTCAAGCTTAATGCAATAAGAGTAAAAAAAAGTGCTATGCCTGGCTTTACACCCCAAAGATGGATACTACATATGCGACATTATTGTCAAGGAGGCAAGTTTAGAAACTTTGCGCTTTTCTTTTTTAGTTATTACTGTCTAATGAAAAGATGACTTTGTCAGACTGCAGCTTGTTTGCCAGGAAAATTAAAGGGTTTCAAGTACAGATCCTTGTTGGACTAACGCTTGCTTGTTTCACTGACACTGTCACTGATGTTAGAAAATAGCAACAGCACTTGCACCCACCTGAACAGACTAGGTTGTGGTCAGGTACAACACTGGCATCCAAAAGCTATTTGATCTATCAAACACTGCATATAGAATTTTGTTTTAATTGTAAATTGTACATATAACAAGTGGGGGAAAACACACTGTGTGCTTTCCCTGTGGGTGAAGTAGCAAGCGCTGTTTTTCTTTTACACAGTGATGAGGTCAGGGGCTCGGTGCCAAATATCAACACTGCACATATTCTACATTCTTCAGCTGTGTGAAAGACACGATGCTGAAAACCTGTTCAAACCTGTGAAAGACAATAGCCTATTTATCCATGGTGTCAAATGTTGCCACTGAGATAATAACACCTGTACTTCTTGGCACGCTGCAGTGAGAAACCAACACAAAGTTATGTTCATGTTCATATTCTGAGCACATTTAATACAAAAGAGGTTTTGTATGGTGTTTGTTTTTCCAGGTCTTCTTTTATCACTGCATCGGAATTAGGCCCTGATATTAAAAAAAATAGAATAAAAAAAGAATCATGGACCAACAGACTGTAAAATATGAATGATTTATGAATTATTTGAGAGTAGAAATTACATGCAATTTATAAAACAAAATGCCAATAGTGCTGGAGGCACAAAAACAGTTTACCACCAATAGCTGGAGGGCTTTTCATGGCCATTGTAGACCATAAGATTTCTGCCCCAGAACTATTGTATATATGTGAATATGTGCTCTATAGTATATATGTGTGTGTGTGTGTATACCATCAATAGCCAGTATATACATTTTGAGTTCTGATACTGAAGATTGATAGCTAACTAAAATCAATCAACTTCCATTTCCGTCATTTATATTGCAGTATTTTGTTCAGCTAATCACCACCCTGCAATGCGTCAACATATTGGATTGTTATCCTGTACATCAGGGCACAAAATGTCTTCATCTTCCCCAATACACTGATGCAGTGCCACAGAGAGGCAGAGGACGCCGGCAGGCTGCCAGAGGACGACAACAGGGGTAGAAATCATTTGTATTTGGCGATTCTGCAATAATCCTGAGCCCTGCTTCACCGTTATTACAGTATCTGACATTTTGCATCTAATATAGAAGTCAAACAGGGATATGGAGATGAATGGTTGTAAAGTGTATAAATTGATTAGGCGTATGCAGGCCTGACTAATGGTTTACCTGTTGTGCCTCCACAAGGAAAACACACCGCAGCCCGTACAGGAAAAAACCAAGCCTTTGTTTTTCTCAGTTCAGATGGCTCCTTTAGGGAAATATAATGTTATTGTGTTATTTACAGATGCAAGCATCTCGACTTTTCACGCCTCATCTCTTATCTTACTCTTGTGTAGAAGAAAACTCAAAGTGATTTCTTCTTTTTAAGAAGAAGGGACCTGCTATTTGTATATGTGTACTTGTGTTAGTGCTTTTTCCCTCTGAACCATAGTCTTACTTTGTCTAATCCCATCTGATATTGTTGAATGTTCTTTTTATTGCACTATTCCTGCTGTACTAAGCTGTATATAGTTTTGCTAAAGACTATGTTTCACAAGTAAAGGTCAAACAAGTAGGTCATACACATAACCTGTGACCCTCTTAGAATCAAACCTAGATAATGGATGGATACATACGGAACCATTATCTTTTTACCCTTGTTTACTGTAGCCACAATACTAAACTTCACCAATCAATGGCTGTGTCCGAAATCACTCCCTAACCACTATATAGTGCACTATATAGTGACCACGCCATCTTGTAGTGGTGTCGCAATGTTTAGGGATCATAGCATGTCCACTATATAGTGCACTGAATGTATCCCACAGTTCACCGCAAAATGTAGTGAACATCCAATGGTCACTAACCGGAGCAAGATAGCCCATCATGCATTGCCAGAAATTCTCTGGGCTGCGCGGGAGTGAAAATGGCGGACGGACGGGAGGGAAATATACATAAATGACATAATTACCGGTGCCAGGAGTAGTGTCTGAAAGTGTCCGAAAGATTTTTCTGTTGAGCTCACTATATAGTCCACAACATTTATGTGGGGAGTAGGGAGTAGGTAATGAGTGAGTGATGTCGGACACAGTGCATGACCCACTAAGGAAAAGTATAGATAATAGATGGATGGATGGATGGATCTGTCTTTATTAATCCACTATCCAACTATAAATGAAAGCCATCAGTTATTTTTTAGATATTTTTGGTATTTTATTTGAGATTCCAAAAATGCTCCTATCTAACACTTAGGAAAATGACAGTGGCTGTTACCACTTTGCAGGCATGTCATATAACACTACTTCTGAAAAAGTATTTCACTATCTCAGTCAGCCTGCAAAATGGAGGTCATATTTTTTGACCCTTGATGTAATATACAATGCACTTACAGCATGTAATTAACATTTAACAAAGAGAACATCAACCTTTCATTTTATGTTGTAACATCCTGTCTGCATCGCCTCCTGAATATCACAGTTACTCAACTATGGAATTTTACAAATGGAACATTGGGTAAACTTGAATGTGTTGGGTGGGCTTATGTATATAAGCATCATTGTGAATAACCACAGCATTAGCCATACCTGATGATAAACATGCCTAACAAGATCACCTCCATTATCTTGTAGCTTATGACATGTTGACCACCCTCCTCCACCACCGCCACTCATCATATGCAGTAATGGGATGTGGTAATTACTGTATATGACATGGCCTCTGGTGCAAACGCTGTGCACACTCATGCATCATCTAAGCAATATAAAGTTCAAAAATGAAATTTGTTAAAAAAGAATTTTTAAATCTGATTTTTTTTTTAAAAGAACGAAGATCACAAGGGTTGTTCTGGAATGAGACCACTTAATTCAACAGAACTGAAAACGCCCTCGTTTACATGTTGCATATGTGTAAAGTGCTCCCATAGCTGCACTTTGTCCAATAGATGTGGTTATAAATGCTTGTAAAGCAAGAGCCAGTGTCAGTAATTAAACCTCATCATGACTGGTTGTATCCAAAGACAATGGTAAATGCATTGCATTGGAACAATTGCTTTAATTTCTTTCTTTGTTAAAGTCCTCACACCGTTATCACAACTCTTCAGATCCGCTGTCGTTAGAATTAAAGCTTTTCCAATTTAGCAAACGACAGAAACTTACTTTCATTTTCCCTTTAATGTTGTGTGTAATCCTGAGTAAAGAGCCGCTCGGGCTTCGTGTGTCAAATGTCAACAAAATAATCGCTAAGTCAAACAGCATCCCAGTGGCTTAATCTCCTCTGCCGTTTCATCATTATGAGGGTAAACATCACATTTCCAGCATTCCCGCGACGTCACTCTTACGCTGAACTGACAAGTCAGGCTACATGATGACAAGGGCATCTGCAGAGAAGCAGCTGTGCTCTAATGGAAAATGAGTGATGGCAATTACATCATTTGTTAAAGAGGAAATCAACAATCAACACAATACAGGTCATATTCTTTTCTGTGGCACAAAAAAATAATGAATTATACTGATTTTTTTTCATCATATCTGAAACTGTGTCTAAAAGAAAAGTTGATACTGTAAATCTAAGAATTTTGCTGAAGCGGCAATTAGTTTTGTTCCTGTTTTAGAGGTTAACAACCGAAGGCTTTCATGATTTATGTTATCTCTTCTCGGGCTCGGTGAGATTAGCGCTGTATGCTACCTTTCCATACTGAGAATATAGGGCCTATTATTGGTAACATAATAGTCAACTCAATCAACATTGACATTTAATGTCATGTCGATATGTAAACTTCCTCCTGCAGTCAGTCCAAACACATGCATATTGGTGGTTAGGTTATAACCGATCGTAGGTGTGAATGTGAGTGTGAATGGTTGTCTGTCTCTGAATGTTGGCCCTGTGATTGGCTGGAGACCTGTCCAGGGTGGACACTGTCTCTTCATAAAATGTCAGCTGGGACTGACATTGTCCAGCTTCCCCCTGGACCCTAAAAGGATCAGCTGGAGATTAGGGATGGGTGTCTTATGCAATAGGGAGAGACCTTCAGAGGAGCAGGTGCTTAAAGGGGAACATAGAACAGGATTTTAGAACAACAGGCACCAGCAGACTTTGCAGCATAGCCTGGTATATTATAACAATAAACTGCAACCACATGCCTCTCTTTAAATAGTATTCTATTAAATCATTCATACACGAGTACATTAAAACATGATACTGATGCACCTTGCAACTTAATGAGGTAACCTAGCTTCTTGCTAGTAAAATATACAGAGGTACATATTTAAAGGTGGTCATCTTTTGAGTGTGCTTAAGATAATTACATTGTAAACACACCACAACATTTCTTTACAACCTATGAGAAGATTATAACAGAACTTATTATTATATTAAATTATTGTTGTAACATAACACTGGTTTGGAAAAGCAATGGCTCACGTGGCATTAGTTTATTGTTTTAAATAATTGTTATGAAGTAAATGTTGACCGCACAATGACATGGCTGTAGAATAATGGCTCAACTTAAATTGGTTTCATTCACAACACAAGGAAACGTGTCTACCAGTGTGCGCCTGACCCTGCAAGAGGATGATGCTTTTGGTTCGGTTTCAAAGACAAAAACCAGATTGCATTATTTCTATAACAGTTCAGTAAGTTACAAAACCTGTCCATGTTCTTTCTTTCTTTTGTTTTGTCTGTTTTCGTTGTGCAAAAAATATAAAATAATAACTCGGTTTGTTTTTCTCCAACACGAACTTCAAATAAATAGATCTTTTTTTCTTTTCTGTGTAATAAACAAATGTGAAAGTAGAAACATTTTACGCTAACTGCCAGTTAGTCACATTCCTTCCTGCACTTAACATTCCCATAGGATACTGAGGATATTAGCCTCAATATCACACACCCACACCTTTCCAACCTTCACACGGTAAATAGCTATGAATGAATGAATGAATCGATCAATCAATCAGTGATACATATACAGTTTCTAATCAACTAGGTAATGAAACAGCAGTTTCATTGAACTTTGGTAGTCGAGGTAAAGGAATTATTTTTATAGATTAAACCTGTCTGTCAGAAAGATCTGCAGATAACAACTCCAGTCTATGCAGTGTTATCCCTTTATAATATGAACAGACTCATTTTCTTGAGAATTGCACTTAAGGTGGATATTCATTCAAGATTATACAGATAAGAACACCACAAGTTGATTACAATCATTTACGCCTGCAAATCAAGGGAAATTGTGGATCTAATGCAAATTTGACCACTGTGCCCTGAAGACCGCTATTCTTCCAATTCTTCTTCTCTTACTGAAAGTGAATTTCGTCTTGATGAAGTGTCTGAGTCATCAAATGTCTGTATTCAGTGTGTCTCAGGATGCTCTGAGCTGATTGAGGGTGACCTGGGCCAACTTTTTATGGCACGGCCCATGGCACTTTCCAGCATCAAATATTTAAGAGAGGAGTAAAATATGGTCCCCCCCACCCCACTATGGTCCTCACGTCCCCAAGGTAAGACGATCGGTTTCACAGGCAGGCAAACGCCTCTGTGGGAAAGGTTGATGGATCTGGCAGATACAATGGTTTCTTCAAAGAGACAGTGGAGCAGAATGACTGATGGTGCTGCTGCTATTAGCTCGCCGCCTGTGTCCAGTTCAGCAGGGGCTCCTCCACAGTAAAGAAACCAAACATAAAATATACTGCACTGCAGGCGAATCAGTCCACCTTTTACAGTTGTACTAACAACTATGCTTTTTTTTAAGTTTGTCATGTTTATAATTTTCTGCATAGTGTCTGGTTTGGTTTTTGTTAGGAGAAATATAGAAGTATGTGAACACAAACAAGAAAGTAACTGTGTGCTTGTAATCATGACCTTGTACGCAGCAGCAGAAATGCCCACTCATTTTATCTTTTGCCTTTCCTACGCCCACTCATTTTATCTTTTGCCTTTCCTACGCCCACTCATTTTATCTTTTGCTTTTCCTTAATAAAAGAGCAGAGCTGCTTGGGGAGGGGGGAGAACACCAGACTCTGTCTTGTCGAGCAGTGTCTTCTCCCCACAGCAGCTGTGTGTAAAAAGTTCCTGGTCTCCTGTGTGTCTCTGTGTGTCCACTGTCCAGCCGGAGCTGAAATTGATGAGTGTTTAGCTCCAACAGTTTTCATGCAACTGAAACTGTAAAGCTTCCTGTTAATGTTGATGTTGATGTAGAGTTGTTGCATGAAACATACAATTCTTAGGAGAAAGAGCTGACATTGTTCTCTTGTCTGGTCAGCGTATGTATGTCAGTGTCTGAAGGTAAATGTTCTAAGCCAGAACTGTTGGTACCACTGTGGTACCACAGGAGACGGAGCAGAAATATGGTGGCAAGGTGCCATTTAGATGTCAGAAGCTCCAGTGGGCCCCTGCTTCAGTTTACCCCAGCAAAGATGTGAATCAAACTGGGTGAACAGTAGGAAGTAAACAGAGCTTTCCAAAAACTAAAAGCCTACAAGCAAAGTGCAGTATCTGTGTTAATTAATGTAATGGCAGAGAAAAGAATAACTGCAAAGCGTTTGGTGGCCAAGCCTGAATTACAAATGTACGAATCACTCAGCACCAGCGATCATGATTCAGGCCTTTAGCTTGGTCCCGTTTTCTCCTGAAGCAAAGGTACTATTCATTTGAAGACCTTCTCCAGTATAGCTTTAGGCTTATATGTTGTACCTGTGATCAAATAGCCACACAGCAAAACTGGGTTCAGGTAGTGTCCCTCCCACAGTGAAACCACACACACTGTACAGACACAGAAGGGATTGTTGGATTTATAGGGGCTCAGCAGCTCATGTTCGGCCCCGGGCCCCCTTGCAGGTTAATCCAAAAATCCAGAGAGCTGTATTAGCAGCACAAAAATACAATTATTTCACTAGCAGCAGTGAAAAAAAAAGTGTGTGAAAGTCAGCGGTGCACAAGTTTGATTGAGAAGTCTGATTGTCCTATGTCTGTTGTTAGACATCAACAAGAAATTTGTTGTGGCGGCCTTTTATATAATCATCCTATATTTTACAATCACAAAAAGATCACTCAGTGTTTTTTTCCCTGAAAAAGCCATGAGCATGGCTACAAGATGTTTTATGAAATCTGGCAGGAACCATGTTTCCCACTTGTTCTGGTACACAGGTTTACAGAGGGTCACAAGATGGAGCACTGTAAAGGACATTCTACTTGACTGAATCATCACCATCTTGTCAGCAGAGCTGTAGGAAGCAAACAAACCAGTCCAATCAAGACACATTAGAGGTCAGAGGTCAACAGGAGTGATGGGGCTGCACTGTTGTGGCTGTGTAAGGTCAGCACATGCTTCTGTGTAATTCACCCTCTCACTGGGCCGGGATGTGAGGCGTGCAGCTGCAGAATAGCTTATTGTAAATTGTGCTGATCAGGAGATGTGGAGCCCGCACCGTCACACTGTTATCTTTCCATCTGACATGAGATGTGCCACATTATTCATGGCAAATGAATAGATAGAGGATCCCAGAGGCTCGTGTTATTAGAGTCGGGCAAACCAAATAATAGATGAGTATTTATGCAGTCGCTGTAGCGGAAGAGCTGCCCGGAGATTACTTACAAACTGCTATGTATAACGTGCAGGAGCCGCCATCTCTTTTGTAAGCGCCTGTGCAGATTATTATAAAAAGCACAGTGATTGTTAACGTCTGTCCATTCCACGCTTTGTTTTGCACCAACGTGTGCAGATGATGCACTGATCCATCTGAAATCAGACCACAATTCATTTGAACCAGTAAAGCCGATGTACAACAGCTCCGGTGCTTTCGGCAAACAGCTGCTTGGATGGTTAATAAAAGTTGATAAAAGTGCCTCACACGCAATCCATTTATGACTGTAATAATAGCTAGAATGCATGAGAGATTCAAATGCACACACTGTATGCTGAGAGGGATGAATGAGTGCAACAGTAGCCAGAGGGGCCTGCGGGGTCTCTGCAGACCAGGGCGGATGGGTCGATGCTCAGAAGCCGGACCTGATAGGAGCCCATAATGGGGCCTGTATTGATCTCATGGTGGTCACCACATGGGTCGAATGGAAAAGACTGCTGAAACAGAAAGCAGGAAAAAGTGCTCGCCGCTCCCGGACTTTGGATCACACACTAGGGGCTGGAGCGTCCACTTTTCCATGCCCAACTCTAAAGTGCAAGATGTTTATCTCAGCAGCTATGAGCAGATCTGCTGCTAAGGGGTGAGCTAATATAATAATAAGGCAGCTGAAGGGACCCGTGGTGGAAAATCAAGGCGCCCTTGAATGCTCCGCTCTCTCCTTTGAATAAGTGCACAGCCACAAGCTACTGTATGATGTATTGCTTACATGCACCCTGATGACCTTGATGTGGTTTATTGAATATAAAAGAGCTGTTCAGAGTACCGTAGCAGTGGTTCTTGGTGCTACAGGGTCATAGTCAGACTTGTTATAAATAGGTGGCCTTGTTTTGATATTGATTGGACTCGGGTGGCAGAGGTGCTGGGAAGTGCAACATTCCTGTACACTGGTCTACAAAATAAATATGCCTTGTCTTCCGACTATATGTACGATTGTAGATTTTGTGTGTGCCAGAGTGCCCAGCGGGAGACCATCTTAGCAATGTGATGCACTGTGAGTTTAATGGACACACTCAACTTCCCCCGTAATGCATTTTGTTTTCTCCGTGCCACACGGTGGCTGGCAAGCAGCATGGCGATGTGCTGCTCCCACAGTGAGGACGAGCCCAGCGGGTCTCCACAAATATCTGACGACACTGCACCAAATTTCAAAACAGATGTTAATTCCATAAACAACCACAAATTTGAAACAGTAATGGGTTATATTCTCGCTCGAAATATATCGCTTATCGTAATGCTGTGTTGTGTCTCTTCTTTCAGAGGCGGAACTCGGCTGTTTTCCACGTTTGTGCAGAAGCGGAGTTTTTACTCTTTAGAGAAGGTGACGGTTGAAAACACCGTCAGTAAGGTTAAAGACGAACAAACATTTTCAGCAGACGATCACAACACGTGGCCCACAGTGCTGCAGTGATTGAGTCAATGAGGGACAGCTGTGTAGCGCAGGTGAATCTAATCACCTCACTCTTTAAATCAGCTTTAACTGTATTTTCGTCATGTTAATTATAAGACCGTTCTTTAACGCTTCTGTGAACATTGACACTCATCTGTGGCTCTGTAGCTATGGAGACCACAGGTTAGAACTGCGATTCACTTCATTTTTGCTGCCTTTGTTCCAGTTCACCCAAAATGAGACTGTTTGCACTATGTTGAGCCTCTGTGAAAGTGCTGTCACCCAGGCCCCATAGCAGCGTTGATTGAGCTCCCAGGCGTCTGCTAGCACATTTCTACCACAATTTCAGAGAGGAACCCTGACCAGAACCTCTTCACTGATTTAACCACTGAAGACATTTAAGTAGAGGTAATGCTGATTTTTCTCACCCCCCCCCCCCCCACACCCCCCCCACACACACACACATTTGTCTTTGGAACAAACTTGTTATTTCACTCCTGTCTTGATGTTCTTTTGCTAACACTTGTCTCTCTTCTACCCATAGATTCCACTAAGTACCATGGACTGAAGTTAACATTTAATTTGTATTGCATTGTAATTAAATAAAAATATTAAGTACCCCAATTTTTTATTGATACATTTTTCTGTTTAAAAAAATGAGAAAACATAAAAAGTAAAGTTTTTTTCTTTTTAAACTTTTTGGGTATAACACTGCACAAACAAAATGCAATGATTAACACCCTCCAAAGTCACTGGCAACAATTTCTGCAAATGTTGGTTTCGCGCGATGCGGCTCCTCGTTGCGGATGCTCCCACTGGCAAACAGGAAGTGGATTCTTCCAAGCGGTTTTATACAAGTGGCAATGCAGGACAAACTATTTGGTTAGGGTAGATTGGTTGAACTACCTACTCCCTAATCCAATCAGAGCAAGGAGTGGGAGGAGTCGATAATCAGCCTTTGTTTTAATACTTTGAATGATTAAACTGGCATTTAAAGTGTTAAAATCAAGAAAACATTTGAGCTTGTCGGAAGTTGTTTAAGTAATTTATGAAAAAGGTAAAAGAAAATATTGATGTATGATGATCTCATAGCAGTGAGTGTATATATATATATATATTTATGGTTTTTAACATTGAAAAGGGCATACGGTTTAAACATGTTAAGGATCAACAGCATGGAAGTGTCTCAGTTTGATCCAGGGGAGGTCCCAGCTTGTTTGGTTTTGACTCTTTCTATAGTATTGTCAAAGGTGCTGGTGTTTAACAATGTGACTGGGCCAGCCCAGTGTCAATCTGGCCGCTGATCTACTGGGTTTCTGGGCCCGTCAGAACAATACATACAGTTTTTTAAAAAAGTGTCGAGACTCTCGGCCCAAATATCATGTCGGTTAGCCGGGCACGTACATAACCCCGTTCTGTTCCATGCTTGTGCTATTGTATTAAAAAAAAAAGTTCCATTATTTTGAGAGACACCCCTTTGTTTTGATTCAGTGATGGATGCCATCCTTTAGTGCAGATGTCATTGCGGCAGATTCACTGATTACCAAATTAACCTTCAGTTCACTATTCAGCTCAGATTGTTAACAAGAAATGTTTTCCTGCAATTGTTCATTCCATTAAAGCCAGTGAGGCAGCTGTCAGCTGCAGCACACATCTGCAGGGTGGAGGAACATCAGTCAACACAGTTACTTTCTAACACACAGATTATATATGTGTGTGTGTATGTGTGTGTATGTGTGTGTGTGTGTGTGTATATATATGCTACATTAAACTGCAAACATTCTGTACAGTTTGTGATTTATGGGAAATGTCTAAATGCATGTTAAAATGATTTACATTGTGTTCTGAGTTGACACGTTGGACTTAAGTTTAGTTCTTTCCTTTCCTATGCCAATAAAGATTCAGTCAACATTATTGCAGGACCTGCAAAAATTCATTCCAGCTTTATGGCTTAAAGATGCCATATGGAGTTATTTCAAAGCATGACACAACTGGATTTGTGGCCTTTGTCCAGCAGGTTACAGGTGGGTTTTTTCAGCATCTGCACAGACACTGATGCTGAAATATTGTAGTGTATAGTGTATAGTGTTTTTTTCAGAGTAAAGTTCTGATGGCTGCAGAACCTTGTAAAAGGTTTTAAAAGTTTGAAAAGGAACTTTTGTTCCACAGTAAAAATTGAACTAAATTTATATATGAAGTACTCGATATGAAGAGAAGATATGGGATCTCTGGTAGTGTTTTTTTAATCTGTTGCAAAAACTAATATGCATAAACATTTGCATCATCATATTTCATTCACTCAGATGCATATCAGTCAGTAAGTGGTGTATTATTAATGTTTTGTTGAAAGGTGCAGCATTTTACATATTTCAACACAATTGTTGGGCCAGTATCAAACTGCATCTATGTAGCTTCTTAGATTGAAGCTAAAAAGGCTACATCTTCATAGAAGGAAGCCACCATTCTTCTGGTGGTCTTTAACTGCCAGAAGAAGAAGAGTTGGTGCTGCGTGTCAGGCCGATATATATAAACAGGACCCAGGAGCAGAGACTCGTTTCACAGTCTTTATTTACTATGATCTCTTTTTCCAGAGTGACAAAGCAGAGCTATGAAACTTGACAAAAACTCTCTATAACCTAAAGCTACTACAGAAATACAAAACACAAAAATTTACAAAAAGCGCTCCAAAAGGGAGGAAAACCTATCTGTAATAAAAAGTACAAACAAAATCACTCTAACAGAAAACGCTCCAAAAGGGAGGAAACACAATCTGACTAATACAAAACAAGGGCTATGGCAAGATAACATAAACTATGAAAATTACAAACAAAAATCACTCTTAACGAGATATATCGACTTACGTACTGCAATGGCAAAGACTATGGCTTGGAAACAGAATGCTCGTGATATCGGTCAACAGACTAAGACACACTGACACAAGACAAAGGGAAACACAGACTATTTAACACATGAAGGTAAGGGAAACAGGTGGAAACAATCAAGGCGGTGATGACAATCAGAACAATGGGAAACACCTGAAGGGAAGTGGGAAGTGACCTAACGTGAGGAGAGTAGGGTTTCACAATAAAACAGGAAATCATAATACAACACAGACAAGACATGACACTGTGAGTATATCATCACCCATAGAGGGCAGATGTATGTCAACAACCCATGACTCTACAATAAAAAAAACAAACATATATGATAAAATAACATAAAAGAACAAGAAAAAATTAAAGTAACTGAAATCAGTAGACAGCTCGCTCTTGTCAAAACCTTTAGTTATTAGACTTACTTCAACCACATCATCACACACGCATGCTGCATCAGAGTCATTTGTTTTCATAGTTTTACTGAAAATCCATCCATCCATCCATCCCCTATATCGCTTGAATCATCTTTGAACATGCAAACAGAATAGTTTTTCCCCTGAGACTCCTAAGCTACATTTAGACCTCTGTAAATTCATTGTTATGCAGTGTGTGTGCTGCGGTTGTGTCACAGACATGGCAGTTATTTATCTGATTTATTTATTTTTACATTTTACTGTTTACTGTAAATACTGTCCTTGGCGGGAAATGCCTGCTAGTTATTTATTTGACTTTTTCATCATCTTATCATTATTGGTATCGTGGTTGTTATGTTGTAGTATATTATACAACCTCCTAGCTTGTATGAATGTAATTTCAGAGCACTGCTGTAAAAGGAGCCATGTTCTCACTCGGTCTTCTCAGAATAAAAAAGGTAAATACAATAAAAATGAAATTTTATGTCCCACAGTATATATTATACACTCTGTAGTAACATGTTATGGTACAGCTACTGTCCGAATCTCCAGCATGAACTAATAACCTTAGTTAGTTCAAATGCAATTTTACTGTATCGCACTGTATTCATCCTGTGAAAGGTCATTTTTTGAACAAGGCATTTATCCAAAATTATTTGTTTGACATGTCATATGGTACTTTGTGGTAAATAATCTCATGTGGGGCCCAAACCTTGTTGCTGTGTAATTGTAATATTTTTGCTGTAAGTCTGTGTGGTTTTGATCCTACATATATAACATATTTGCCGTTATGCTATAAACCCTCTAAAACAACCAGGTCTCTGGTTGTGGCCTTTAACAAAAACACCAAGTGAGGAATCTATTTCTTATTCTAACCATGTGGGTAGAACAGTCTAACAGTCTCCCTGAAGACATGAGGTAAATTTAAGATCTACCTTAGTAAGCTTTAAATTGATTTCATTTCAACAGCCTTCTATAGCCGCTTTAACTTCAAAACTTGAACAACTACTATTTTATGTTTTATTTTCCTTTTCTTTTTATCAATTGTCCTTATCGTCATCATTATTATTATCATCGTTACTATCTTATCTGTTGTCTGTTTACCTGTCTTCAGTGTTATTGGTGTAAATTCATGAGATCTATGATTTCCTCATTTCCTGCCTGTTATTACTGTTGAGTGCTGTGTGTGTGTTAGCTTGTTTTTATGGCTTTTATTCTGTAAAGCACTATCTGTGACATTATTTGTACTGAAATAATAAATTGGTTTAAGTTTTATACTCACACAAGCCCGGGCTCATATTAGGTGTGGTTCTGGTTACCTTTACACAACCGGAAAATGCTTCTGCAAATATGCACAATATGAACAGTGTAGAAAAACATGATCCAGGTCGCTGCAAACAGATTTGTCTGACGCAAAATTGTTGCAACCGAACACAACGAGTACCATTTGCATCTGTTTACCCAACGGAATTCAGATTTCCCATTCAGAGCTAAACTCGCAGACAACTGAAATAACACCACCCTTACTGTACCATTCATCACACACAAAGAAGAGAAGATGATGGACTGAGCGGGAGCAGCGGCGAGGAGATACCGGCTGCTTCCTGATCTGTGTGTCAGACCATCAGAGGAGGTGAGAAATGGATGCATATAACGCTGTGTCACTGGCTGCATTATCATAAATATTGCAAGGTGAGGGGTAATTTGTATGACTGATAGGAGTCTGGGAACAAAGACTCCTCCAAATATTAGTTTTTATACACCAAGCTGCAGAGGATGGGAGGTAAACAATGGCTTTCTCATATGCTGCAGAACTCTTACTGCACCCAAAGCATTACGTTATGGATGACATCTTATGAAACCAACAACTGGTTGGTTATCAGTCACGCACAATGACACGCACAACTCAAAGTTACTTCACATTAAAATCAATTGTCTTGGGAAAGTATGAGTCTTGGTTTTAATTAGTTTTAATTTAAAAAAAAGGCAATTTACATGTTTAAAAGATAACAAGAAATATTATTTCATTTCTTATTTCCGTGTACGTATAATGAAAGTGCAGAGAATCGCCGACTGGTATCTGACTGTATCTGTGTCTTCCTGTCTGACTGTGATGCTTCATTCACAGGACTCAGTCGGTCCAGATGTCCCAGCCTGTGGATGGTACTCATAGGAACTATAAGAAAAGAGCACACATGATCTACAATAATCTCCCATGCCGAGATAAAGATGAATATATTGTTATTGAAGTGTGATTCTATATGTAAATGTGGGATGTTTTTTGTCAGCGCATTGATTCTCCATCTGTACATGGGATAATTGTGACATCTCTCACGGCACGTGTTCTGGCTGCAATTAATCCTCCGGATTTTCATTTTGTACATTTGCATAAGTGATTATGTTAGTCTGCAGCACCCTAATGTTCCACCTGTGTTAATTGCTTAATGGTAGCACATGGGGGGCTTCAGGAATAAAGAAAAGGGGAAGTGCCCCGCAGTGACAGCAGTGTTGTCTGCAATCTAACATGGCATTTCTTTTTCTTTTTTTTTTTTTGCTTTGCGTCTGAGGAGCTGAGAACAGAACCGCCCCTCCTGGAAGAAGCTGTTGACCCTTTGTCAGACTTCATATACAAGGTCGCTCCAGCAGTGGAGCCGAGATCAATTGCATTCATGTCATTTCAGCTGATGTTGCTGTCTCGCGGCGGGTCAGTCCACTCACTGGAGCTGTCACCACACACTAACTCAGCTGTGTGGAGGATCCTCTTCATCTCCCACACATTCAGCCAGCCATTCAGCAAGGGTATTACTCCTGACTGCTTCTAATTTGTTTGGGGTAACCACTCCACAACCTATCTTCTCTCTATTTCTCTTCCCTTCACTTCCCTTCGCTTCCCTTT